>RJWH01004778.1:0-96311 GCA_004363575.1 Solenodon paradoxus | reverse complement strand
CACACACCACACACACACACCACACACACACACCACACACTGCACACACCACACACACGCACACAGGGAACGGGCTGGAGAACACTGCTGAGAACTCAGTATTGTAAGAGCTTAGCTGTTCCATAAACGAGAAACGTAAAATCCCCACAGTCCTCTCCATTCCTGTACTGACTGCTCCCACGTGCCCTGGGTGAGCAGCCTCGAGCAGGACGGGGACTCTGAAAGGACCGCTGGAGGCCCTGGCCCCTCTGAGTCTCTTAAGGAGGTTCTCTGGGGGCTGCTCCGCTTCCCCCACCCGGCCCTTCCGCTCCGTCCACAGCTGCTCGGGGGAGGGGGGCCCTCGTGCTGCTCCCGCGATTCAGACAACAGGGACCAGCAGCCCCGCCCGCGAGGGCCGACGACGACCCCAGGCTCACAGAGACGACCCCATGGACCGCCAACACCGACCTGTCTCTGCAGGACGGCTTTCCGCTTTGCTTCTGCACGCGTGACTCCCACGGGCCGGGTCTGCTGCTGTGCTCGTCCTGGACCACACCTCTGACAACCATCTCGAGGGGAGGACGGCAGGTGTGCTGCGGGCCCTCCCCTTCGCTGCCTGATCTCGTTAGGTCGCGCGGCCCTGGAAATTTCACTCTGCCCTTCCATCTGGGCTCGCGGGCCCCCCCATCACCCCAGAACTCGGAGAACAGTCTATGGTGCCCGCCCGCCTGGTGCGTGGGGCCACCGCAGTTTCCCGTCTTTCATCTGCCTGAGACGACAAGAAGTCCTACTCGTTTTACTCTGCACTGGAGTCTCTGCTTGAGGAGCCTCCAGGCTGCACCCAAACCAGCCGGGCCACCCAGGACGAAAGTGGCTGGCAGCCCGCAGCTCCCGGGGAAGGTCCCTCTCTTCTTCCTTTTGAAATGCAGTTCTAGACCTCACAGCTCTGCAACTTTAAAATGGCTCAGCATTTGTATTTTTCTCCAGCTGCCGAGCAGGAAGGCTGGCCTGTCCCAAGCGACCACATCTTACCTGAGAGTGTAAGTCCGCTCCTGGTTATTAAAAAGTAAACAAACGCCCTGCACTCGGGAATGCGACACAGGCCTTCCTCCAGCATCCCTGCTCGGCATCTGCTAACCTAACTTGACAGGCGAGAAACCCGTGCTTCTGGAGGGGTCAGTGCTCCACCAAAGACCGAGTAAGGAGAGGCCCGCCACGCACGGCCTGCTGACCGGACCGAGGACGGCGGGGACTTAGCAGGGACCCCAGGACCTGTAACCATGCCCGGAGAGCAGCAGGTCCTCAAAGCTGCGCTGCCCAGCACGTGCAGGCCGCTGTGAGGCTGGGGGACGGGAGGGGACGGGAGGGGCGCGAGGGGCGCGAGGGGCGCGAGCGGCGCGAGGGGCGCGAGGGGCGCGAGCGGCGCGAGCGGCGCGAGGGGCGCAGCAGCACGTACCAGCCTGCGGATGTCGCGCTCGCACTCCCGCTTGATGTGATGCACCTCGTCCTGGTGGGCCTGGTGCGCGCTGCGCAGGTCGGCCGCCTTGGTCTTGTCCGCCTGCACGCAGGTGCTGAGCGCCTCCTCCGCCTGCCTGCGCGCCGCCTTCAGCTCCGCGATCTCCTGCTGCAGCCGCGTGCGCTCGCCGTCGAAGGCCTTGCGCGCCTCCTCGCGCGCCTCGGCCAGCAGCGCCGACCTCACCTTGTCGGCCGGGCCGTCGCGCAGCACGCTCAGCGTGGCCTGCAGCCGCTGCAGTTCGCCCTCCTTGATCTTGGCCGAGCGCGCCGCCTCCTGCTCGTGCTGCCGGATGAGCGCCTCGCGCAGCGCCTGCAACTCCCTGGTCTTCTCCTGGTGCAGCTTGGCCTTGAGCTCGGAGATGTAGGCCGTGTGCCGCCGCTGCTCCTGCTCGCGCTCCAGCCTGGCCTCCTGCAGCCGCTCTCGCAGCTTGCCCACCTGCGCCAGGACAGCCGACAGGGTCGGGGGGCTGGTCTTCGCGGGTCCCTTCCCTTCCTCTACGATGGGCCCCCGAGACCCTCCCGTCCCCACACTCCGAGTCCCCTTCCTGCCGCCCCACAGTCCTGACTCCCATTAGCTGCAGCCAGCATCAATCCTATTTCCCGAGACCTTCCCCAGAGGAGGAAAAAAATCTGAAGATGCCGGGGAGGCAAGTCAAGTCTCTGGCACCCCTTCCGGTGGGGATTTAGGAGAGAGAAGCCCCGGAGGAAGTCGTGTCTCATCAAAGCTGAACTCGCTGATGCCACCGGTGCAGTACCGGCACGCGGTCTGGACTCGGACTGGAGGACACGGAGCAGGAGACCGAGAGGGACGGGGCTGGGGAGCGTCACCGCTGAGCCGGGGCGGAAGCTCCACGCACCCCCACATGAACCCCTCACGGCCCAGGAGGAGGCTAACCCTGTTTCACCCCGAGAGTGCCAAGGCTCAGACGTGCTTAATAACGTGCCCCGGGGGAGGGCTGCCTCGGGCCAGAGCCGGCTTCATGGCCCAGCCCCAAGCCCCGGCCAATGTCTGGCGAGGCTGCACTTCCACCCCCCGGAGAGTACTGTCTAAAGCGCGCCTTGTGCAGTGTGCCAAGGGGCTTTTCTTACAGCACTCCAGAAGGCTCATTCCCCCTTGTCTTTCAAACATCACATAGTGCACACACTCCACGGGAGCCCTTCACAATCCACTTGTTTTCTAAGTAATGCCCATCTCCCAAGAACAGAAATAAATGCTCTCTCTCGGAGAAGCTTCCGTGGAAGATGGCAGCATGTTCCCCAAGCCACACTCTTTATAGTGACCCAACTTGTTGAGGTTCATTTTAGGTGAGGACTGTCACAATGTCACTTGGCTACTGATAAATCCTTACTGATAACAGCAGGAAAAGCCGCAACAAAATCAGCCCAGGTGAAGGCACGGATCAGCATCTCCTTACATCCAACACTCACCATCACAGAGGAGAAGCAAGGGTTGCTCAGTCTCAGGCCGTCTCGCTGAGGGCTAAGGGACTTAGTGCCAGGAAGCCAGAACTTCAAGTAGCATTTAACATGATCTCCCCCAACGAGGGCCTAAATGCTCTGCGTTCTCCTTTCAAGGAGGCAGCTCTGTGCAGTCATCCCAGCATTGACAGGGATTTAGAGTCAGAAGAAGGGGATCCGACAGCACCCAGAATCCCCAGTGAGGAGTGTGTTTCCTTCAGCAAGTTACTCGACCTAAGTGGTCAAGCTTACATATCACGGCCAGGCCATCTGCAAACATCAGCACAGATGGGGAAGTGAAGGTCACTTCCAGATGTGATGAACATCTAAATCAGTGGACACAGGCACCCTCCACAATGTGGGTGGGCCTCCTCCAATCCGGTGAAGGACTTAGACTGACCCCACTCCCGTGAGGAAGGAAGTCTGCCTCCAGACTGCCTTCCCACACAAGACTGTGAAAAGCAATGCTGAAAGAAAAACAAAAATGCATGCAGCCCAATATGGGTAAAAGCCAGAGTCGAGAGGCAGTTGGGGATCAGCTCCCAGGCACGTGTAGCCACCTCACTTGTGGGCACCCAGGCCTCTCCATCGCTGCACAGGCAGGCAGACACGCAGGGGCCTGCTCATCGTCCTGCCTTTGCCAAAGCCATCTCTGTTCAGCCACGGGGATACCTCTGGCCGAGCTTCCCAAGGGCCAGGCTACAGATGAGCCAACGGAAGTTCCGAGACGTCCTATCACTTGTCCACGGTCATCAACAAAACCAGGGGCCAGTGTGAAGTCTGAAGGATGAGAAAACCTGGCTGCCTCCACAGTGGCACTGCCCATCGCCTTCACCGGTGCCTACGGGATGCTTGGCACCCCACTGGGCATTGTACTCCCAGTTTCAAGTTCACAGCTGCCCTACAAGAACCTAAGAGCCCCTGTCACAGAACCAGGCTCTGCTCCAAGTCCGTATGCATATAAAGTCCTCATTTAACGTTGCCAACGGTTCTTGGAAACTGTGACGTTAAGCAAAACAACATATAACAAAAGTCAGTCCTCAGATTGTGTGGTTTCCTTCAACAGCCTCAGGGGTTATTTTTTCTCGTCCATCTTAAAACAGAACGACACCACATTATTTGAGGTCCTCCGTCTTTGCACCCCACCTCCTGAGCACAGGCCCATTGGGGGGTACTTGTATGGCCCCAGCTTGCGGGTGAGGGAGTCACAGCCCCCAGTCTCTCGTAGCTGGCCCAACAGCACAGTCACACGAGCTGGTCAGCGTTCCGCCGCTGACCCAGGCACCCATTTCAACGCCGGGCAAGTGGAGGCTCAAGAGGTGGCGTGCCCACCCCGGCCTGCCCCAGGCACCAGCCCCTTGCACCCCGAAGTTGAGTCTGGAGGCCGCCCCACCTTGCTCCTTTCCTGCTGGAACTCGATCTGGATGCTGGTCAGCCTGGCCCGCAGCTCCTCGTTGGCCATCTGGACCAGGTCTGTCTCCATCTCGGGCTTCTCGCCCTTGCTCCGGCCTTTCTTAGACATGCTTCCTCTAGGGTGGAGATGCTGAGCTTCCCCGGTTCACGCCCGCCAGCCAGCAGGCGCCGCTACCAGCTCCTCCGTGCCAACCAGTCTCGTGGGATTCCAGTCGTCCTCGTAAACCACCATCACTCGGGGTCCTGGCGGGAAGGGAGATGGTTAGGAGGCGGGGAGGGGGGCGCTCCAATTCAATGGCAGCCAGCTCAGCCAATGCCTCCCTCCCTGGCCCGGCACCAGCTTCACCCCGAAGATGCCCGCCATCCACTGTACTGAAGACGTGTCTCAAACTAGGGCTGTGTCAGAGATTGCTAAAGCGCTGGGCCCCAAGTCACCCAGAGACTCTGACTCGCTTTCCCACAAGTTCCCAGGGGTGCCCCCACTGAGCAGCTCCTTCCAGTCCAGTCCCATCAAGATAAGACTGCTCCATCCCAGTAGCTGGGAGACCAGTCTGCAAATGTCAGCATCAAGCCTCTCACCCAGGTGCTTGTTTCAAAAGGCCAAACCCTCGGGCAGAGAGCTGAAAGCCAGAGGCGTGGAGGGAGGGGCAGGGGATGTTCCATCTACTTCCGTCTGCTTCCGTCTGCTTCCATCCACGCTGAAGCAGGGCTGATGGACCCCACCCTCACTGCACAAGGCTAGGGGCTCCCTCCCTCACCCCCCCCGCCCCCGACAAGTGCGACACTGGTCACCCCAAGCTGCCAGCTCTGGGCCTGCGGAGTTGCCTGCAGTCCCTTCAGGCTCCTGTGCCTGGCTGAGCTGCTCACCTGCTTGACGAGGTGCCCTGACGAGCTGATGGCTCCCCTGGGCTCGCATGCCCCTGGGGACCACCAGACCTCCGATTCGGGAGTGCTGCCACACTGCCCACAGGACGAAGCTGACAGCTGATGTCCTTCCGACAAGGCCTGGAGGGACAGCCAGCACCACTGTGGCTGCGTGCAGCCCACTGCCCACAAGGTGGGTGCCGGCGCCCGGGGTCACAGACAAGGGAACTGAGGCGCACGGAGTGTGAGTGCCGGCAGCGGTCACGCGGGCACGAGAGCCAGCGCTCACCCAGCCCGTGTGCGGCTGGACGGCAAGCTCCGCCTCCCCGTCTGTGAAGGGGAGACCTGTCCTAGACTCCAGTCCAACAGTGTGCGCTGCCCGCAGAGACGGCCGGGCCCCGGTTTCCCACCGCGTGCGCCTCGCAGACGTGGGGACACAGCATCTGCTTCCCAGCGCACGGCACCAAGGCATGTGTGGTGGGATGAGCTCAGAAGAGGGAGGAGGGCAGTCGGGGGTCTTTACTGACGTGGGGGTCCCAGACCGCAGCCTGGGGTCTGTCCCCACAGCAGGAGACCCTGCTGGTGGCCAATGTGCTTCAAGTGGAAAGCAAAAAGAAAGGGCGCATTGTGCCTGACACACACATACACACTCTCTTACATAAACACACACACACACACACACACACACACACACACACACACACACACACACACATGCCAGCGCCACTCCTCTTCCAGGGGCTTTGCTGCCTGTCCCGCAGGCACCCACCGCCAGCACCCAGGGTGCTAACCGCCACCCCTGCAGCGCCGCCTGCTCCCCTCACCTGACTTCAGCGCCAGGCTCCGGCCGCATGGCCACCAGAGGGCACCTCCCAAAACAAAAGTGGGCACATCCCACCCCTGCCCAGAAAATAATAAAACAGCGATCACTCCCAGAACACCTGGGCCTTCGGCAGCCCCTAGGTGGGTCTCTCACACCCTCTCCTGCTGCTCATCTACCCATTTGCTTGGCCCACCAGACAATCACTTCGGCTCGGATGCCTAACTCCTGGACCTCCAGCCCCAAGCGAAGCGCCCGCCCACTGGGGCGCCCGCGACAGTGGCCTCTTTGGACGGCGCTGGGCTGCGCTAAGGTCGTCCATATTCCTCACCCCCGGCCTGTGGGCGGCCCCCTCTGGGCCAGCCCAGCACCAGCACCAGGACAGGCCGAAGAGCACAGGAGGGCCTTCACGGGTCGGTGTCCAGACTCCTGGATGCAGCACGCTTCACGAAGCCACATCACCACTCAAAGACGACACGTGGGGTGGATGTGTGTGCTCAACGGCGGGCGTGGCTCCTGGCTCACGTGCTGGACCTGCCCACAGCAGCCCAGGCCTTCCACATCTCCAGCCGGCTCGTCGGGACACCCAGTGGCCAGGGCCTCTGACTTGCTCTCAGGGAGCAGAACAAGACGTCTGCAGAAAGCAGCTCAGCCAGGAACCACATCGGTGCACCCTGGCTCAGCACAGTACCGCACGCCCGCTCCATGCAGACAGTGCTGGGCCAGCCTGCCCCGGGCGCTGAGCACCCTTCCCGCCCGCAGCGCCCTGTCCTAGGCTCCGCCTCTGCCCTTTTCACTGTCTCCTCAGCGGTCGGGGGGAAGCCACCTCCACGTCCTCCATGCAGGCCCGGAAGAGGAAAATGAGACTTATCCGCGGGCCCCCACGCGATCTTTTCCACAGGCACCACACACCCTCCTGTTGCTGGCACACCACCTGCCACTGTCACTCGTCATCATCACCCCGCCCACGGGGTCGGCATGGGCATCTCTGAATCAGGACCATGTGGAAGGCGGCAGCAGACACGGCAGCCCTGATACCGTGACGACACTGCCTTCAACAGGGACGGGAGGCCCAGGAAGCTCTCGACCACTGCGTCACCTTGTCCTAGTATGGCCATCCTGATGCGTCCCAAGGGAGCAAAGGGCTGCCACCACTGGCGACGGGAGGGGACTCTAAATCCTGCAGACTTGAACACAGGGCCAGGGTCCCAGTAAGCCCAGGTCCAAGCCCAGATGCCCCACGTCCAAAAGAAGGTCCAGAAGCCTCCAAATGGGCGTCCTGTAGTTACCTGCCCACTGAAAGAGGTGCTACCGAGGAGAAGGGAGGCAGGGAGAAGGCAGACAGGAAGGGGCGCGGGTGGCTATGCCTCCCAGTCTGTGGATACTCACTGCAGACAGTAGTGCAGACACAGCGACGCAAAGACTCAGCGTCAGTGTGCGTCAGGGAACCAGACCACTCAGCAGGTGCGTCAGGGAACCAGACCACTCAGCAGGTGCGTCAGGGAACCAGACCACTCAGCAGGTCCGTCAGGAAGCGCTGGAACTCGACCCGCGAGCGCAAAGCTGGCCCAGCCTGCACGTCCGTGCCCCGCGGAAGGAAAGGGAGGCGCGTTAATGCCTGGCCACTGTCCACCTCTTGGCGGTGACACGGTCTCTAACTGCAGCCCGAAGAGCAGACCTCACTCACCCCTGCGCAGTGCATTTAACAAGTTGTCACCCTCTGACCTGGGTTTCTTCCACAGCTATGACATTAATGCCCCTGTATGTGTGTGTGCGTAAGTGTGTACGTGTGCACGCGTGTGGTGTGAGTACGTGTCCATGTACGTATCCGTGTGTGTGTGCGCACGCGCGTGTGTACATGTGTGCGCACGCGAGTGTACTGTGTGCGTGTGTGCGTGTGCGGCGGGCGGGATCGGTGACTTGCTGCGTCTCTCTCAGAGCCAGCCGTGGAGCTGCGCTGTCCACCCTGCCATGTTCTCCTGGGGCCTCTGGAGGTGGGGCCCCCGTGTGTTCAGAAAACCCCTCGCGGTCCCCTCCACTTCGCAGGTGCCCTTGCAGTGGGTGCCCTTGCAGTGGCCAGCTCTGCCCAGCGACACAACAGCAGTGACCTGTGTCACTTCTGGACTGCGGCACTGGGGAGCCCAGGTGACGTCTGCTTTCTCTCATCCTGGCTACAGAGCCTTTAGAGCTGAGGTACCAGCATGAGCAGATGAGACGGGCTAGATCCATCACCCGCTGGCTGAGAGCCCAGCGAACGGGTGTCCTGAGCTCGGTGAACGAGGACTGACCCTTCAGTTTCTGTCGCCGCAGCCTGGCTAGCCAAGAGGAGGCCGCGGTGCCCGTGTGGGCACGCACAGGCCCTGAGGCAGGATGAGCTGACCCAGATCAGCCCCTGCCTCTCCCTCCAGACTGTCACATCCAGCAGGGAGCCACCATGCCCACAAACAGACACAGTCCCAGACAGTAACGGTCATGGAGGATGACCCTAGGGACACAAGAGGCAGGAGAGGTGGGTCTAGCTGGGGGTGCCTGCAGGAGCCAGGAATGAAAGGTGCGGACCCCTCCTCGCCCACCCTCGGGCTACAGGCAGCACTCGCGTGGACCCGCCCACTCCAGCCCCGGAGGGTGCTTCCGGCCCGGTGGCCTTCCCTTAGACATGCCACCACGTGCACAGCACTTTGCAGACACGAAGCATCTTGAAAACATAGGACATCAGGCCCTGAGAAGTCCTCAGGGGCCCTGTCTTACGAGGGAGAGAGCTGAGACGCTGAGGGCCCAGCCAGTGGACTCGAACCCTGGCTTTGGAAGCCCTGCCCCCAGAACTGCAGCTCCCCAGAGGTCTGTGAGCACAGCTGGTGGAGACGGTCATGGGAACTGAAGGGTCGGTGGCGGCGGCACCACTAGCTAGGGCTCTGATTCCACCTGTGACTGGAGGGTGGCCTCTTGAATGCACATCCCGAGGACATTCACGCGCCTGCAACCCCGGCTTGGCAGCCCGCCAGGACCTCCGCAGGGAGCAGGAACGAGGGGACACCAAGAGGAGTCCCACTATTAGAAGGCACCCGCATCAGCTGAGGTCGCCTGTTTCTCCCTCAAGGCCCAGAGAACCAGAGACAGCTGCGGCCAGAGACACAGGCAGCAACGCCCCCGCCGTCGCCCCACTCTGCTACCCCTCTGACTTCTGAAGGTGAAGAGTCTAGATTTCTAAGAAACACCCCTGCGCCAGAAGAAAACCAGCCCTCTCGCCACTCCTGTGGCTGAGCTTTGCCAGGGCAGGGTCCCGAGTGCTGGGAGAGCCCTAATGCCCACCAGACCGCAGCCCAGGCCTGCCGCTCGGCAGGTACCAGGCACCTAAACAGGCTTCATCCCCAACCTCAAGCAGGAGCTTCTGGAGCCTACCTGATTTACAGCGGGAGAAACGGGCCCAAGATGACCAGCCGGTCATCCACCCCTCTGCTCCGAGATCAAACTCCACTCCACCTTTCCCCCAGCCGGACGACCGCCTCCTCCTCGCAGTTTTCAGAGTCCACCTGTGTGTCCTGCCCTGAGCTCGGCCTCCTCCAGGACAGGGCAGGGCAGGGCAGCGAGCCCTCTTCTCGGTGCCCGTCGGGGCTGGCCCAGGTCCGCCGAGCTCAGAGCGGGAGGCTGGAAGAGGCAGCGTGGAGCTGCTCTCTGCGCAGGGAACAGGTCAGGGCGCGGCGGCACTCCAGCATCCTCCTGCCACTGGGGACCGACCTCCCGAGGCCCTGCCTGTGTAACCCTGACTGCATCGCACCCCACACGGTTCCCGAAGTCGCCTCACACCCCGGAGAAGCAGGGAGAGCCCTAGTCAAGTCCTGCGCTGCTGGGAAACGAGGGAACTGACTGGCTAGGAGATACGATGGCGGCACTTCAGAGGTGCTCTCTTGTGGTCCACGCAGACCCCTCATCACCCGAGGAAACGGCCCCAGGGAGGCCCAACATGCGTGAGAACCGCAAAGGCTAGAAAGCTGAAAACGACATTTCCAGACGCCCGTGGAGCTGAGGTTCTGCAACTTCATCCTTCACTCAATCAACAGCTGGCTTCCACTCGTGGCACTGAGCTCAGGGAAGCTGGGGTGGCCCGGACACCCGAGCGAAATGAAGAGGGACGCACAGAACGAGTTTCGGACGGAGAAAGCCCGTCCAGAGCTACAAACGGCTCTTACCCGGGCCTGCGCTCGCTGTCGAACAGCACGTTCCGAACCGATCGGTGGGCTTTTCAGTGATCAGAGATTATAATTCAACCTTGTTTACAGGTGGGAAACTGAGGTGGAAACGTTTACGTGGTTCAAGATGGCCTGGAGTCCTGGTTCCCTCAGTTTGACTGTGTGTGTGTGTGTGTTGTGTGTGCGTGCGTGTTGTGCGTGTGTGTGTGTTGCGTGCACGCGCGTGTGCGTGTTGTGTGTGCATGTGTTGTGGGTGCGTGTTGTGCGTGTGTGCGTGCGTGTGTATGCGTGTGCATGTGTGTCCTCTCATCAACTACACAATCAACAGAGAGGTGGACTCTGGAAGACTCAGACAAACACCACCCTTCCTGCCTACACTCTAGCCCCGCCTGGCTATGTGGCTTTGGTCAAGTTACTTAACCTCTCTGAGTCTCTGTTCCCTTCTGTCTGAGCCAAGACAATGAGAGCGCGTATTCATGAGGATTAAATGAGTTAACCCCTAGAAAGCACTTGGCACATCCAAATGCCTCGCAGTCTGCCAAAAACCCGAAGCCTTTGATTGTTTTGTTTTTATTTCCCTCTGGATATGTTCTGAAATTCTCCTGAATAGATGTTAACGGCTTTATGGCCTCCGGTCTGAATCCTGGTCAAAGATGGAAGTGTGGCAACCCCCCTGCCACCACTGAGGCGCTGAGGCCCCGCCGCCAGTCTGGCCCCCTGCCACCCGCCCGGGGAACCTCTGACCCCCAGCGAGCCAATGGCCGAGCCCCTCTGGACCAGGCTGTGCGCCCTGCGCTCCCAAACAGGCAGGCCTGGTACCCCCAGCTCAGGGCCACCTCCTCAGCCTCTGAGAGCTGATGCATGTGGAGATTTTGACTGTAAATTAATCCAGGCGCTCTTCCCGAGCAGCAGTTCTCAGAGTGTGGTCCTTGGGCCAGAAGCACCAGTATTCAGTGGGGAGCTAGTCAGGAATGAAAGTCCCTCTGTCCCAGCGCAGACCTGCTGAATCAGTCTGGGCTGCCACCTGCAATGTGCCTTTTAACAAGCCTTCCAGGCGAGTCTGTTGCACGCTGCCCTGGAACCAACAGGTTTTACTGAAATGAGAGAAAGAACAGTCTCACAGTCTCTCTGGCCGAGGGGATCAGAGGAGGTCTGTGGCGCCGGGGCGGGGGGGCGGGCTTGCCTGCTCCCTACCGACTCACCCCCATGGGTAAGCACTGGGCTAGCTCCTGCTCAGATCCCCTCAAAGCGCCCACCCCGTGAGGGTGAGCAGGTGCTGACCCTGGCCCGGCAGAGCCCGGTGTAGGGAGATGGGCGGGGAAGAAGGTGCCGTGGCCAACACAGGGCCACCCTGGACAAACACTGCCCTTCCGCCCACGCATGCTCCTATTAAAAGGCTTGCAAATCTGATGTAAATAGGTCCTCTGGTCCTGACCCATCCCAAGTCAGGCGAAAGTGTAATGCTGCAACGAAGACTGAAAAGAATAACACTCAGGGTTGATACAGAACATAACATCCCAGGCCCCGTGGGTTCCGCCACCTGTTTAAAACAGCATCAGTACCAGGCCCTTCCAAAAAGCAGGAGAGGAGGACATACTTCTCCACTCTCCTCTGGAGATGGTTTTACTCCAAACAAAACCAAAACCAAGCAAAATTATCACAAGAAAACGATAGGCTAGCATCCCTTATGAATATTGATGCAAAATCCCTCAACAAATACTAGAAAACCAAATCCAGGCCATTGTTACAAAAAGAACTATACACCATGACTAAGTGGGGTTGGTCCCAAAGTGAATCCATGTATATAGCGTATTCATAGAACAAAGGACAGAAAAAGAAAACCTCATAATCTCGACGGACGTGGAAAAGGCCTGGGACAGAGTCTGACTCCCTGTGTGATGAAATGCGCAGCCAACTAGGAGCAGGATGGAGCCTGCTCAGACCAGAAAGGGCATCTGAAGCAAAGCCACAGCCAGCTTCACGGGGAAAACCGGACACTCTCCCTGTAAGACCAGGAGCAGCGCCAGGGGATCTGCTCTCGCACTTCTGCTCAGCGATGCGCTCACCACCCCAGGTTAGCCGGAGCCACCAGGCAAGAAAAGAGAAAAAAGACACCCACAAGGAGAGGAGAAGGAAAACTGTTTGCCGATGACATGATCTTGCCTATAGAAAAGTCTAAGGAACCTACAAAACCTGACCAGAACCAGCAGGCCCTCGGCAGGTGACCGGAGAACAGTGGGAGCCCCCAGAAGCATGGGGGCCGGGCCGGGGGTTGGAGATGTCCAGAACCTTGTGGACTGAGCGGAGCGCGCCGCCCCCTGAACAATAGCAGATTCCGAGTTGAAAGCTGGAGGAGAGCAGCGGTTCGCAGGCCCGGCGGCTGCTGTCCCTACGCGGCTCACGCCCGCCGGCCTCCCCAGAGAGAGGGGCCTGTATGTGCACGTGCTGCCGCCTAGGCAAACGAGGATCTCAAACCTCAGTTTCTGCACTCAGGCAGCACCGGTGACAGGACTTCCTCCATGGCCCCTGCCGCTCGCTCAATGCCGCGGGCATCTGTATGCTTTCCGTGGGTGGGGACTCCCAGACAGGGGAGCCACACCCTTTCACTCTTCGCCCAGCTCAGCTCACCTGCATTTCCTGGAGAGCAGCCTGTGCTGGAGCAGGTGGAGACGTGAGGTGCAGCTGGCTCCGCAGTAGCGCGTCTGGGTTCACGGCAGACCCCACTGCACCGCACGCTCACACAGGACAACACGCGGCCCAGGGCCCAGGACTTCATCTGGGGGTGTCCCACAGCCCCTGGGGCCTGCCTGCGGTCAGCACTCACTGTACTTTCTGCATGGAGACAGGAGACGTCAGGAAAACACCCCGGGTTTGCCGAGGGTGTTGGGGTGGCGATGATGCAAGGGCTTTTAGGTTAGAAGGCTGAAGGGGCAGGGAAGGGCTGAGCAGACAGGAAGCACAACAGGTGCCGTGGCCCCAGGCTGGCGGGCAGGTCTGACGGCCCGAGGCTCCTGTTGATGTAGCAAAAGGCTTTGCAGAGGCGCTGCCCGCTAGGTCTTCCTCAGCTGCTGCTGCTCTAAGGCTTCCAGGAGCGTGTGGCAGGTGCCATCCAGTCACATGGCACAGGGCTCACGAGCAGACACAGGGCCGCTCTGCTGAGGCAAAGACCTAACTGAGCAGATTTCCTTGTTGGGGTTTTTCTTGGTCTCAATTATAATGTGCCGATCAAAGAGAAAAATGAGGAGTTCAAAAAGACAAAATTAATCAACAGCCCCCTCCCCTCACAGCAGCTTGGAAGGCCCTCCTCCCGGAGGCAGTGACCAACAGGGAGCGGCACTTTGTCCAGGCCGGTTCTGCATAGATCCTCACGTCTCACTTTTAGAGGCAGACTCTCACACTTGACAGACGGCAGGAACAGAGGCCAGGACCTGAAGCCAGAGCTGACTGGGAATCCGCATGTGCTCAGGAGAGGGAAGAGCCATCTCGCCCGCTTCCAAAGATCTTGAGAAATAATAAAAATATAACCCAACTCAAAACCCAATATTTATGTGGCTCGCAGAGTCTCCAAATGCCATGTTCTGCTTCTGCCGTCGGCCCTGTTCTGCCCACCAGGCCCCAACAGCGGGTGTGGGCCGCACTCCCAGCCTCCCACGGGGACTTGCCATCAGGAAGGAAGGGTGGGCCAAACACTTCTTCGCAATGTCAGAAGTCGTGTCAGGACCTCAGGGACAGCGTCCTGCCCCAGCTGACGGCTCCCAGCTGACGAGACACCCTCCTCCAAGGCCACCGTGCATTCGGTCTTCCAGCAGACCGCCAGGGCGTGTGGTGCCCCTGCCTGTGCAGCTCGGGGAGGACAGAAGGGGGACAGGTGGGGCCCGCACCCTGCCGGACGCACAGGCCACCGCGACACCAGAGAGAAAAGAGCAGCACGTGTGCCTGTGCATGTCTGCTCAGCCGTGCCCCAGGTCCCGGAAGCCATCTCTTCTCTGCTCCCCACTTCACAGGCGGGAAAGTGACCGCAGGAGGAGCGGCGTGCCCGTGCCCGAGTGTGCGCTGGACGCGGCACCCCCAGCACTTCCATCTGAAGCCCTGATGGCCTCAACCTGAAGGGCACAGGGTGGTTTCTGCCTCCAGGAACAGAACCCAGCTCTCCCGCGTCGGGGCAGCTCCCAGCGTGCTTCTGGCCGCCCCCGTGGATGACCAGCGCGGAGCCCAGGCGTCTGCCATGTCCCTCCCTGACGCCTGACAGGCTCCGTGTGGGCCCCAGCCCACTGCCCTGCTGCTTGTAGGAAGCAAGCTCTTCACAGAGCCCCTGTGCAACGCAGGTGTCCGCAGTCCGCCTCCTCCCATGACGGCGTGTCTCCTGGGGCTTCGCTCGGCTCTCAAGACGGCCATCACCTCTCCAAAGGAGGGCACGTTCCACAGCTGAGGCAGGCGCCCTCAGCAAGCTCGGGGACACGTCTGTAAAACCAGGTCGTGAAATGACCAGGCCCGGCTCGGTCCGCGCGAGAAGTAAATGCGGTCACCGGTGCCAGCCGTTAGGAGTGCGGGACACCGTCACGAAACACTAGCTGGAGCCTCGGCTGACGGCCACTGCGGTCCTCATCGCCGCTCATGACGCTCCCAGCCACTGGGGAGGAGCGAGGGAGGGCCGGCCAGTGACTCCGCAGGCCACATTCCTTCTCATCCCCGCCAGGGTGCCCGCTGTTCTAACACCCCAGCCTCGTGGTCGTCCTCTCTGGAGGCAGCAGTGTCCTGAGCCTGTGGCCCCGCCGCCCGGCCCCGCCCCGCCCCGCCCCGCCCCGAGCCTGCTCTGCACCCGGGACGGAGAGATCGCAGCCGGCAGGTGGAGCGTTTCAGGCAGCCCTGCAAAGGCAGGCGGTGGAAGGCAGCTTCTGAGACGGCCAGCAGCGCTTACACACTCGAATCCCTACTCCAGCCTCCGCTTCTTTGATCGGCGAACTCACAAAGCTTCACTCTCACAGTGGATCTTTAGCATTTTCTCATTCCCTAGCAATTCTAAGAGACCTGCCCCACCGAGCTGCTCCCCTGAGGACGGCCTGTGTCCTGAAAGAGGCTGCCTGGTGCCACCTGCCACTCCTGCCTTCCTGGACCGTCACAGGCAGACAGAGCAGGCACATCCGAGAGCCCGCCCCAGCTTTCTGCACCTACCTCAACTCCTGTTCAACCCTCGGAGCCCTCGAGCCCCTGACCGTGGGGCTTCAGGCCCAGGCCGCAGGGCACCCTGTTAAGCTGGGCCTGACCTCAGGATGAACTCGGGGCAGGGGACCCTGAGCTGGCCACCTTCAGCTCTGGCTCGGATGCCCTTCTTCCTTCTGTGGGCTGTGCAACCTGGGGCCGCGTCTCGCCTTTCTCTGGGCCTCAGTTTTGTTCTTTGGAAAATGAGCATTTGGACGGGACAGTGTTTCCAAACCTCAGTCATCCCATTGCAGTTGCTGTGGTTTCTGCATAAAATACATACAAGGCGTATTTACTCTTTAAAATCAGTGCTAGGGAGAACAGTTCCGAGACAGCGAACTGCTAAGCTCTCAGGTTCTCTCCTCCCGCCAGAACAATCAGCAAACACGTATCTATCTACATGGTGAAGGGGAACCAGAACTGCACCTCCAGCAAAGGCAGGTGAAGCCCATCTTCCTTGGTACCCCAGTGCTGTTCCATGACTCTGGGCCATGGGAAGAAGACAAGAAATGACACACCCCAGAGTTAAAGGACTCTGGCAGCAGAGTACTCAGGAGTTGGCTTGCTGTCACTAAGAGGGAGGGAGGGGGCCTCGGTGAAAAGTCCCTGCTGGGGAAGCACCCCCTTGGCCATTAGCACACCAGTGCTGCAGGCCCAGCCCTCCTGAAATCCCACCCTCAGGTCTAAGGGCATGGTTCCACCCCTGCTGGGACGCAGCTCCTCTGGAGGACTGAGTCTCTGCGAAGGGAGGGACTTACAACAGTTACCAGCCAGCCCCGTGCTGTGGGCTGAGTTGAAACTGCGACCTCCTTGCTGATTGGGGGCCCACAGCTCTTAGGTCACTCCCTGTGGACTTCACCAGTCAGACCTGGGGAAATCTCAGGCCAATTCCAACCCTGCAGGCTAGACTCTCAGGCCTCAACACAAGGGCCTCCTTGGAACTTCAACAAATCCAATCAGTGTTGATGTCACAGAACTAAAATACATTCAGGGCTGAAACCAAGACCCAGGTCTATTCTGGGCAAATGGAGGCACTAACACAGGCCTTTACTTCAGGGAAGACTATCCCATAAAAATCAACACAGAATGCCAAACAGATCAGTGACAGAGAAATAAATGTGAAATGATGGATCTAATCAAAACCCCAGGGAAAAATTTGAATGCAGCAGACTACCTGAGGGAGACTTTAAAGCAGCAGTGATAACTCACTGACATAAGAAAAACAGTGGAGGAACAAGAAGAGAACCACAACAAAGAGAAGATATGAAGCATCTCAAAACAGAAGTCAAGAAGCTAAAGAACGTAAGAGCTGAACTTAAGAACTCAACGGAGGGTCTCAGTAGTGGGCTGGACGAAGCCTCCAATGGAATCAGCGAACTAGAAGATAGGGTAGCGGAATGCACTCAGCAGACCAGCAAAGAGAAAAAGGAATGAAAAGAAATGAAGACAGCATTCGCGATCTATGGGATAACATCAAGGGGAACAACATTTGCACGAGGGTCCCAGAAGAAGAGAGAGAAGAGGGGGCATAAACTGTATTTGAAGAAATATTAACTGAGAATTTCCTTAACCTGAGGAATGAAGCAAGTCTCCAGGTACAGGAGCTCAAAGTGTTTCAAACAAAACAAACACAAACAGACTTATACTAAGATACATCATTAAAATGTCAAAAATAAAAGATAGAAAGTCATAAAGCATCTGGAGAAAAATGAATTACATACAAAGGAGTCTGAATAAGATTGTCAGTAGATTTCTCAGCTGAAACTCCATAGGCCAGAGCAGAATGACAAGATATATTCAAAGTACTAAAGAAAAGAATTTCCAACCAAGGATACTCTATCCTGCAATATTGTCACTTAGAATTGAAGGAATGATAAAAAGCTTTCCAGATAAGCAAATATTTAAGGAAATTCATCACCACAAAACCAGTTTTAGAAAAAAATACTAAAGAAGGTCCTGTAAAGAGTAAAGAAACCCCACTTAAATGCAAGACAGCAAACTACAAAAAGCAGGGAGGAGAGGAGAGTAAAAATATAGTTAGAATGAACTCAAGGCTACTTTGCTTTCAAATAAAAACAGGAAATAAGCATAGATACATTAATTGAAACCTCAGGTTAACCTCAAAACATATCTCCAGGGAAAAAAGCACAGACAAAATCAATCACAGTATAATTGATTTCAATTTACCTAAAAAGAGAAAGGGAAGAACAGAAAGACTGTCTACAATAACACCCAGAAAACAAAGAACGAAATGGCAATAAAGAGTTACATATCAATAATCACTCTAAATAGAATAGAAATGAACTCACCAATCAAGACACCAAGTGTCCAAACAGATTGAAAAACATGACTCGACTTCCTGCTGCATCAGGAAACTGACCTTCTTTCAAAAGAAGAACAAAGGCTCAAAGTCAATGGTCGGAAGACAATCCTACAGTCGAATGGTGACAACGGTAACAAAGAGGAGCAGGGACAGCTACACTGTATCAGATAAAAATAGACTTCCATTAAAGTGGACAGCAAAAGACAGAGATTGGCATTATAAAATGATTAAGGAGTCAATTCAGCAGGCAAACATAAAGCTCATTTACATACCTGCACCAGATAAAGGAGCATCAAAACACATAAAAAAAAAAAGTATTAACAGTCCGAAAGAGACATGTGGACAGCAATGCAATAAGAAGAGAAGATTTCAACACCCTACTTACAACAATGGACAGATCAAAAAAATTAACAGGAAACAGCTCTGAATGACAAATTTGAACGGAAGGGTGTAAGAGACATACCAAATGCTTCATCTGATGATAGTAGAAGTCATACTCTTCTGAAGTATATATAGAATATTCTCAAGGATAGATTATATATTGGGACACTAAACATGTCTCAACAAATTTATAAGGACTGAAATCATATCAAGCATCTTCTCCAATCACAATGGCTTGAAACTAGAAATCAACCACAAAAAGAAAGCTAGAAGTTTCCAAAATATTTGGAGGTTAAACAACATGCCTACTCTTGAGTAAAAGAGGAAATCAAAGGAGAATTTTAAAAGTACTTGTAGAAAAAAGAGAATAAAGACACAAGCTACCAGAACCTATGGGATGCAGCAAAAGCAGTACCAAGAGGGAAGTCTACTGCAGCCCAGGCCTACCTCAATAAACAAAAAAAATTACAAATAAACAATCCAACCCTATGTCTAAAGTAACTAGAAAAAGAAGAGCAATTGTCAGAAGAAGAAAGAAAATAATGTAATTTTGAACAGAAATGAATAAAATAGAAATCAAAAAGACAATACAGAAGAATAAGGAAACGAAAAACTAATTCTTTAAAAAATAAACAAAATTGATAAACCTTAGGCTAGACTCACTAAGAATAAAATAGAGAAAACTCTCACAACTAGAATCAGAAACGAGAGGGGAAAGGTTATAGCAGATGACACGAAAATACAAAACATCATGAGAGACTACAATGAATAGCTTTATGTCAATAAACTGAACAGCCTCAAGCACAAGGACAGCTTTTAGAAACATACATATTACTAAGACTGAATCAGGAGGAAACTGAAAATCTGAACAGAACTATCACAAGCAAGGAAATTAAAGAGGCAATCAAAAGTCTCCCTAGTAATAAAAACCCAGAACCAGATGACTTTATTAGAGAGTTCTACCAAAACTTCAGAGAAGAATTAATACCTATTCTTCTCAAACTCTTCCAAAAAAATTGAGAAACAAGGAATGCTTCCAAACAGGTTCTATGAGGCTAACATTACGATGATAACAAAAGCTGATAAGACATCACCAAGAAAGAAAACTACAGACCAGTATCTCTAAAGAACATAGATGCAAATATTCTCAGCAAAATATTAGCAAACTGAATCCAACAATACAGCAAAAGGATCATCCATCATGACCAAGTGGAATTTATCCCAGGGATGCAAGGATGGTTCGACATATGTAAATCTATTAATATAACACAGTACAACAAAAAAAACAAGGAGAAAACCCACGATTGTATCAATAGATGCAGAGACAGCTTCTGACAAGCTTCAACACCCATTTATGATAACAACTACAAAAAATGGGGAGAGAAGGCTCATACCTCAACATAATAAAGGCCACATATGATAAACCCACAGCCGACATCATAGCCAGTAGTGAAAACATGGATTCCTTTAAGGTCAGGAGCAAGACAAGGCTGTCCACTCTCACCACTGGTATTTAATATTTGCAGGAGGTCTTAGCCAGAGCAGTATGCTGAGAAAGAAATAAAAACAATTCACACTGGAAAAGAGGAAGTAAAACTATCACTATTAGCAGGCGACCTGATTACACATGCAGAAACCTCGCCCTAAAAACGTCATAAAAATTACTGCAGTTAATCAATAAATACGTAAAGGGCAGGTTACAAAATCAATGCACACAAATGCGTTACATTTTCTATGCAAACAATACAACACAAGAGAATGAAGTCAAGAAAACGAACCCCTTGACGACAGAAGCAAAATAATCAAATACCTTGAAATTAACAAAGGAAGTGAAAAACTTATAAATCTTTCTTAAAAGAAACAGCAAAAGTTTCAAAAAGATGGAAAGACATCCCCTGCACATGGCTGAGAAGAATTAACATTGTTGAAATGGCCATCTTACCTATAGCAACATACAGCTTTAATGCAATCCTCATTAAAATCCCATGTGTATATTTCAAGGAAATAGAGCAAAAAATAAAATTTGTATGGAACAACGAAAGACCCCAAATAGCCAAAGCAATCATGAGAAAAAAGAACGCTCCCATATGAGTTATATTACAAAGCGATAGTGATCAAAACTGTGTGATTCGGGAGTAAGAGACACAGATCAGTGGAACAGACTTAGTCACCAAATATTGACGCACATATCGTCAGTTAATCTACAACAAAGAAGTCCAGAGCAGGTGATGGAGAAAGGAAAGTCTCTTCCACAAATAATGTTGGGAAAACTGGACAGCGCAAGCAAAAGAATGAAGCTAGATCACCATTCACAAAAATTACAACTCAAAATGGACTAGAGACGTGGACATAAAACTGGAAACTGTAATATTCTTGGAAGAAAACAAAGGAAAGACATTCCATGGCATCAGCCTTAGAGAGGTCTGTAGGGACACAACTCCGGCATCCAGGGAAACAAAACCAAAAATAAACAAGTGGGACTACATCAAGCTAAAAAGCGTCCATACAAACAAAAGAAATGATCACCAAATCAAAAAGACAACCAGCCTACTGCCTAGGAGAAAACATCTGTGTTCCACATATCTCACAAGGGCTTAGCGTCCACAATAAAGAACTCAGAAAACTCAACAACAGAAAAACAGGCAATCCAATCAAAAATGAGCAGAAGAACTGGAGAGAGCTTCTCCAAAGAAGACATACAAATGACCAACAGTCACATGAAACGATGTTCCTCCTCTCTGGTTATTAGAGAAATGCAGATCAAAGTAACAGTGAGATACCACATCACACTTAAGTGATTAGCTATTATCCAAAAGCCCGGAAACAAAAATGTTGGTGAAGATGCAGAGCAAAGGGAACATTGTGACACTGTTGGTGGGAGTGCAGACTGGTGCAACCCTTATGGAACGCAGTGTGGAGATACCTCAAAATATGGAATATGAAATCCCATCTGATCCTATCATCCCAATCCTGGGTGCTTACCCAAAAGATACAAAAACGCTGGTTCTCAGAGATGCGTGCACCCCCATGTTTCTGCAGCCCTATGCACAATAGCTGAGAACTGGAAACGACGTACGTGCCCAGCATCAGAAGATGGATCAAGAAGACATGGTCCATACACACAATGGACCCTCTGCAGCCCTGAGAAGAGAGGAAACCCTGTCAATTAAGGCAACCTGAGTGGAACTAGAGGGGATGATGCTGAGTGAAAAAGTCAAAAGAAAAAAGATAGATACTAAATGACCTCACTCATAGGTGGAACATGAAGAGACAAAGCAAAGAAACAGAGGAAACATAACCAACCCTTGGACATCAGTCATAGAACTGAAGTTATCAGCAGGGAACAAGTCGGGAAGGAGGGTGAGGACGAGTGGTAGTGGGTCCAATGGACAGTGGTAAAGAATTCTTGGTCATTTGGTGTATTGACATAATATCTGAGGAATGCGGAACCTCATATGAACCACATACGAACTTGTATTATTTTGTAAAGCAAAGTTACCTCAATAAACATGAAATTTAATTTAAAAAACAAAGTAAGATCAATGTTACACTTTCAGGGCACAGCTCAGAGTTTGGTCATCAAGATATGCAGAACATTATGGGGGAATGGCAAAAAGATCCCTTGCACCCCCTCTGCAATTTTATTTGCTTAATATGCTGCTTTAAGCTCCCTGACGCTTTGAGGACTTCTCTCCTGCTGATTCAGCCTTTTCCAAGCAATAATGCCCACAAGGTCTCAGGCTTAGTGTACGCATTCCACGTTCTCAAATGCACGCTGAAATAAGTGCTATTAAAACACCCTCGTCCACCTAAGGCCTTTTCCTGTAACCACCAGAGCCACGAATCCCTGCGGAGAAACACTCAACGAAATGCCCCCTCCTGAGACCCTTCCGGTGGAGACGCTGGGGTCGTCGTCCTGCCAGTCTGGCCAGCTGCCCTGTGGACAGCAAGTGCTGACTAAATACAGGCAGCAAGGCAGTGACGACTTAGGCCCACCTTCTTTCCATGTCTGAGTGCCACTGTCCCGGCGGGGCCCCACTTCCACGGAGCAGAGCAAAGCAGTGGACCTTAGAGGCGGAGAGGACCAGGAACCAGGCGGGAACTGGGAGAACCGAATCCAGGGAGGAGCACAGGCTCGGCTGCTCCCACTTCTCAGCCTTCCGCCCACCTTTCAACCCACGGCGTTATTTTAATTCGCTCACTTTCACATAGAGATCTCTTGCCAGGAAAAGGCTCTGTGAGGTCACATCTGCATCCCAGAAGGGGAGGACCACAAATAGTATAAAGAAAGACTGATCTTGTTCCAAGTCCCACTGCAAGACGAGCTAACTGAAGGGACGCTTTCCGTGTGTGCCCTAGCAATTAGACATGGATTTGTCTGTGGTCCTTTCACAAGGAGAAGTTGAAATGAACTGGGGTGCATTCAAGCAAGAAAGGCACCCCACTAAAAGGCCGCACAGGAAGATACTTAGTAAGACTTTCAGGATTGCTGGGTTCCCCTCTTCGTTTGAAGCCCTGGCAAATGGAGTCCCCTCAACCCAGCCACCAAATCAGTTGTCACTGTGTTTATTATCCAGCCTCACCCCTAACCCCCACCCCAGCCGTAATGCTCTGCCAACATCACCCCAAAAATACTGCTACACTTACATATGTCGGTACCTCTGACCTTCCTTTCTTCTCGACCTGGAAAACTCCTATTCATCCTTCAATGCC
Source organism: Solenodon paradoxus (assembly GCA_004363575.1). Taxonomy (NCBI): domain Eukaryota; kingdom Metazoa; phylum Chordata; class Mammalia; order Eulipotyphla; family Solenodontidae; genus Solenodon; species Solenodon paradoxus. The sequence continues at coordinate 73,459 of RJWH01004778.1, read as the reverse complement.
CAAGGAATCATGGCCAAGTCCAACCATCCTCTCCCACAAAAAGTCTCCCCTCAGGAATCTCTCCCTCCGCAAAGCAGCACAGAGCACACAGGGCGGGGACACGGGGTGTAAGATGGGGCTGGAGCCAAGTTCTAAAGGGCCTGCCTGCCTTGTCCAGTGTGTGGGGGAACCTCTCTAAGGCTGATGTCGTGGAATATCTTTCCTTTGTTGTCTTCCAAGAATATTAGTTTGCAGTTTTATGTCCACGTCTCTAGTCCATTTTGAGTTAGGATTTTTGTTCCGGCACGCACGCGCCCAGAAGTCTTGAGATACAACAGGTGCACCCATCCCACGGTCTCCACTCCCGCTGCTCCCGCTTCGTGTGGAGCTCTGTTTGCTTGTCCTTAAAACCACACCCTGGCCCCATGGTTGTGCGGTCACTTTCCCGACCGGCCACCATCGGGAGGCGGTTACTTGCCCGACCGGCCACCACCAGACTCCCCGGGAGGAATAAAGGCAGGTCCTCCCCGTCTGGCCCTCCGAGCAGTTTCTTTGGACCCTCAAAGAATCGGGTGCAAGCGCCTGGTCTGGAGCTCTCACACGACACGGGAAACACACCCAGGCCGGCGCGGTGGGAAGGTATCTGCAGACAGTGGGAGGCCGCCTAGCCTGGACCTGCGACAAGTCTTCTCCAGCACCAAACCGCCTGTGCGGCTGCTTGCACCCACAGCTTCCCTCCAGAGCCACTGCTGTGCCCAGGAGGAAACGGCCCACCTGCCACCCCAGGCCTTTCAGAGTCAGGAGCAGCGAGGCAGCGGGGTGCGCGGGACCTTCCCGCTGTGGGCTCTGCTCCGCGCACCTACTCGTCATCCGAACAGCGGCCCTGAAAGGCAGCTACCGCCCCACCTGAGGACGAGACCCTTGTGGCGAGGGTCGGGGGCTGGCCCCGGAGGTGCCCGCGCGTCGGGGAAGAGCAGGCGGTCAGGCGCCAGGGCCAGGCCGGGAAACCGACGGCATCGAGGCTGGGAGAATGACAGCAACCCAGAGACTCAGCCCAGGGCCGCTGCCCAGTGTACCCTAAACAAGGCACCCAGTTAGCTACAGGGGAAGCCTGGAAGTGTTGTTACAACAGGAAAATAAGACACTGAATACTTGCCACATAAACCACCACCAAACGCACAGGATGCAGAAGTGGCTACAGAAGTCTCCTCTCCGTCCCGTCTGCCAGGAGCTGTGCCCTGCAGGTCCCTGGGCGCCCCCACCCTGGACCTAATGAGACCGTCTGCATGTCGCGTTTTCTGCACGGCGATGTTCAAGCACGGCTGCTGGAAAGAATACGTAGGGCCATGCAGAGTGGCAGCTCCAAGATGCTCTGCTCACTGCGCGGTCCCCGGGGCCTGGAGGGGTGTCTGGCACACAGTAGGCACTCAAGAACACTGGGCCTGGCATGAAGCCATCAGTCACATCACTCTGAAATGATGTGCTAGCAGGTCGAATTTCTAGCTGGTCTGTGTGCTGTGGTGGCGGCAGGGGGGCGGGGGCCGTAAACGTCTTTCTCCTGTGCCCCCAGATGCTCTCTGCTCTGCCAACCAGCACCCAGGGGCACTCCTGGACAGCATCAGTCTAGCGGGCGCAGGTTTTCACCGCTTAACCTGCTGAGGCCAGAATGCGTCTTCCAGTCGCGCCCTGTCACCATGTCACTGGCAGCATCGCTGCTTCCGGCCTTCAGTGTACAGAAGCAACGCCAAGTCTCTCGGTGGAAGGCACCGCAGACTCAAGGAAATGCTGTGGGTAAGTCTGCCATTCTGACTTAAATGAGTAAACCAGACGCTGGTACAGCGAGCAGACTGCCGCGCATTCCTTTCGTATGGACGGCAAAGACTCACCCAACGCCATCTGCTCTCAACTCTCGGTTTCAGCCCCTGATGGTCCTGGTCACCCGCCGCATAGCTGCTGAGACAGGAGAGCTGGTGCGAACGACAGGCCCGCCTGTCTTCACCTGGAAACTGATGGCATCAGCCAGAGGGATTTTCCACCTGCTCCGAAGGCCGCAGCATGTGCCAGAGTGGTCCTGGGCCAGGCGCCAGGTCCTCCGGCTCCAGGGCCCCCCAGCGCTCGCCTGGCACGTGGTCCTGCTGAGACTCCTCGCTGAGGGTAGGCAGGCAGCTGTTGGCCAATTCCCTGTAACTGGTCCCTTAGTTGGTGGGAGTCCAGCGGTCCAGGCAAGTCATTCTCGTTGACAAAAGGGCCTTGGGGATGGGAACCGCAACACCGGCATGTTCCGAGAACCAGCTGAGGATTTCGCTTGAAAAGCCTCTGAAAAGCAGCAATTCTCTAGTGGAAGTTCATGCCTGCAGGGGCTACACATGTATTAAACACCCTCAAACTTCCCAGTGAACATCGGCACGGACTTCCCATCCTAACACGTACTGCTTCTCGCGACAGCGCCAACCTTCCCCCAGCATAGTGCGGACCAGAGCATCACGGCGCTTAAGGGCCGTACTCAGCCGTAGCCCCTGCTCAGCACTGTCCCTGGCCGCCCGGACACGGCACCGAAGCTCTCCTCCTCCTCCTCGTGCACAGACCGGCTAAGTGTGTCCTCACGCCCCGTGCAGGGGGCTGGTCTCTCTGGCAGAGCCTGGAGCGTCTCTGAGAGGGAACCAGCCCAGCGCACCAGGGCGAGCTCAGCCTGCGTCTGGGGATCACACGATCCCCCAAGAGAAGGCGCTAGCCAAGCTTGGGTCCCTTCAGAAGAGTTGTTCAGGCTGTACTCCAGGGCTCCAGCCAGAAACTAGTGCCACAAGGTGGAGGCAGGCTCTGCCCTCTCCCGTGTGGGACCCTGCCAGGCTCCACTCCGTCTCCACCCCTGATCTGGAAAGAAAGGACAGTAAGAAGGTCTACTTCGCAGGGATGTTGTCGGGACTGCAGACAGGTCATCTGCGCTCCTGACGTCCCAGCTTTCCCTGCTCATGCTCCCACTTCCCACCAGCAGTCAAACCTCCAACACAAAGCCTTTCGAGGTCAAGAACCTTCAAGCCCAGGGACAGCAGCGGGGAGTGGAGTCTGCCGCCCATCTGCTCCCAGGTATGGCACCGATGCACACCTGTCCACAGAAGTGTCTTGGTGGGCAAAGAGCCACCAGGGCTCCTGGCTTCCCAGGCCCCTGCTGCGGTCATCTGGCTGCCTCCCCACAACCCTGAGCCCGCCCGCAGGACCCCGCTTGCAGGACGGAGCCCTCACAGGCGGCAAGCATGTGTCTGAGGCTGAATGGAATGTGATGCTGCAGAAGGAAGAGATGAGGTGCTCCTGGAGTGGGAGGCAGGTGGTCACCCCTGAGGGTGACCTTGAGGCTCCAGTGAGTCGTTCTCACCCCCAGACAGGAAGGGTATGTTTAATTTAGAAAGGAAAATCTGGTTTGAAAACTTCATGATGGGAGTTTGTGTCTCTTTCCACAGGGATAAAAATAGATGGATGAGCTGGAAAAAGTCCAGAACAGACCCGAGGGTGGACAGAGGGAGTGTTTTTAAGGAAAGGCGCAGGCAGGAATGAAGGCGAGCAGGCAGGAGGAGAGAGGCGGAGGGAGCGTTTTATGTTACTTTCATCTAGTTGTTCACTCTGATTGATGCCCCAACCCTGCCCCGCTTCCTGGGACATGAAGCCAGGTCCTGGGACAATACTGGACTGTGCTCTTGCAGAGGAGGTAGACCTGACTGCTACTCCACCAGGGCGCCCACACATAGTAATTTAACACGCATAAATAACACACGTAAACACACAGCTGAGCCACGAACCCTGTACGGGGCTGAAGGCCTAACTTTCGGGGAACAAATAAAATCTCCACCTTGATCCTTACACGTGGATTATAAATTTAAAACAAAACGACGGAACAGTGATTACCAGAGGGGGAGTAGGAGGAGGTGGGTGGCACCGGAGGGGTCGATTGAACAGGGGATGGCGACTGGACTCGGGGGTGATTGTGACGCAGTGTACAGAGGGGTCGGCACCAACGCCGTGAGCCCGTCTGATGTCATCGGCTCACACGGTTCCAGAAACCACAAACAATGTCTTAAAAACACACATGCGAAGGCTCTCGGGGAGGAGGGAGGAGGTCTCTGCAGCCACAGAAAGCAGAGTCGACTCCTCGCTGGAGGAGAAGTATCACAGAGCAGAAGCGTCGGCCTCAAGCCGGGATAAAGACAGGGAGCAGACCACCGGCCAGTCTCCCGGAGCAGCAAGAGGCTGTGCAAACTCAGCTGCCTGAAGCAGCGCCAGAGGAAAACCAGCACCGACAACGAAGCGTCAGTTTCCCAAGATGAGAAACAGGCTGGGCAGCCTCACCGGCCACCGAAAGACGGACCAGAATGAGAAGTCTCGCTGTCAGCTGGCCGAGACCCCAGCTCCCGTGCTGGCAAGCTTCTGGAGGATGGCGACTCCCTCACTCTGGCCGGCACCGCGGCACGACTTTTCTGGAAGGCTGCCTGGCAGTGTCAGTGAAAGCCTGAACGGTGGGTTGGTTTTTCTCGCAGCGCTCCTGGCTACGCGGCGAAGGGCGGTCCTGCAGGGCCCCCTCACACCAGTCGGGGTGCCCAGGCGAGGAGGCCCGGGCAGACTCTGTCTGCCCCACCTGCTGCGTGAGCAGGCACACAGGGCAGCCCCGTTCTCGGGTGCGCCCCCTCGAGACGCACACTGCCCTCAGCCCTAGGAAAGGGTGGACACAGATTTCCACGAGGGCCAGGGGAGGTGCCCTGTGAACAAGCATAAGTCTCAGAAAGACAGGGGGAAGCTGTGACTCAGGACAGGGAGGGAGAGAACCAAGGAAGCGGGGGAGGCTGAAACGAGAGAGAGGGCGGAGAGAAATCGGGTCACAGAGGCCTCAGCGGCACTGAGAAAGAAGGAAAGAGTCAAAGGCTGCTCTGAGACCCACAAATGGACGCTCAGGGACGCCAGCTGGATGGGGCTGAAGGTCGGGACAACCGCTTTCCTTCCCATGTACTGGCCACAGCCCATGGCGGGTAAAACTGCAGGGTGACTCCATTTCTAACCGAATCCAAAGGAGCCAGGGATAAATAGCAGGCTGTTTGGGAGAAAGGGGGAAAATGGCATTTCTCTCTTAAGGACACAGAAGACAGCCCAACTGAGGCACAGATGGGGCCACCTCAAGCCCCGCACCATCAAAGCCACTCCTCGCCCCATGCCTGCGCCCCACTCCTGGGCCCGGGCCCTCCTCCCACCCCACCTTCCCCAACCTCCCTCCCCTGCCCCAGCTGCCAGGGCCAGCCCCCTCCCTCCAGGGGTGCCCCACCACAGTTCACTCCCAGTTAACACGAAGAAGGCCTCCCCTGTGCCCAATACGCCCAGCCTTTGCCTTTCCTGGCCCCAGCCCTTCCACACTGTCCCCACCCGTCCTCTGCACTGCTCAGTTCCCCGCGGTGTGGCTTCAGCCCCAACGCCTCCCCTGGCCTCACTCACCTCCCCAGCCCCTCTCGCCTCCCCTGGCCTCACTCACCTCCCCAGCCCCTCTCGCCTCCCCTGGCCAGGTGCAGCCCCATCTGTGGTCTGACTTACTTGCCCATTAAGTGGACTTTGTCATCCTGACCTGACTCCCTGCATAGACACTCTCTCTCCTGCTGACTGCTAACACGTTACCCGCCCTGGCAGTCTGGTTCTCGGGAGTCCCTTCTGTGTGCAGGTGCCACACTACACGTCCCAACCCCGTCTGGTTCCGTCCACTCCGGCACCAAGAACGAGGAACACGAATACCCGGGCTGGCTCCGCCCTGCACTCTTCCCACGGCCCACACTGCAGCAGGGAGATGGACGTGCTGACGGGGTGGAAGCTGTCACAGGCAGCATCGCACCACAGGGAGCAGGCAGTGGGGACTGTCCAGCGTGCGCCACATGCGCCACAGCCGAGCTCTGTGAACAGCGCCCTCTGGCTAGTGGGTGTGGGATGTGCAGACGTAAGGGTCAAAGCAGGAGGCCAGCGAGGGGCTGTCATGCTGTCCAGGCCAGGGGACGCACCGCAGACAGGCTGGCTGACGGGGCTGTGTCCTGGGAAGGTTGCATCACTGCTTCAAACACCGGCACGGTCCTCTGGAGGCACACCCAGCACCCTCAGACCTCAGGCCCTCACCCTCAGTCGCTGCTCCCAGTCACACTGGCCTCCGCTGGCCCCTCAATCCCCAGAGCATGCTCCCACCACAGGGCCTTTGCACCTGCTACTTCCTCTCCCTGGACCATGCTTCCCTCATGTGCTCATGTGGCTCCCGCTCTCACGTCCTGCAGGCCTCTGATCCAACCCAGCGGGCCTGTCCTGACCTCCGCTTACATGATGCTTCCAGAACGCAGACCACTCACATGCTGCAGGTCTATGCTGTCGCCCCTAACGGCAGGAGTTCCATGAGGGACAGACGGGGCCTGTTGTGTTGACCGCTGGACCTGGTGCCAGGGGGTCAGGGTTGGACTGCCTACTGGGTCCGCTCATTCATGCCCCACCCACCCTGAGCCAGGCCCTGGGGGAGCGCCAGCCTTGTGGGTCCCTCCCACCTCTGTGGAGGCATCAGTCCAGCAGGGAAACCCACCAGGGACAGAGGATGTCAGAGCTCTGAGAGGGGTCACCTCAGTGCCGTGTGTGTCCAGGGTTCAGGGACAGTCCTGGGGAAAGGGGCCTGAGGAGCGACAAGCAGGGCCAGCCAGGGGAGGGGCCTGGCCTGGGCTGTGGGCCTTCCAGCGAGGGCAGCTGCGGCCGGGAGCACGGGGCCGCTCGGGAGCTGCCGGCTTCTCCAGCGCCGCGGGGGAGAGGAGGACGCGCTGCCCACCCCTGCGTGCCACATCCAGAACGAACGTGCGTGTGTCACCCTCCCCGAGCGTCCAGACACAAGCAAGCCGGCCGACTGTGGAGACCGTGAACCCAGACCTCTCTGAGAGAAAGGAACCTGGTGTGGGACAAAGGCTGTGCAGACACGGAGGCCCCGAAGACTGTGACCAAGAAGTGACAGGAGTGAGCTCTGAAGGGGGACAAAGGGCTGCCTGGGGCAAAGGGCAGGAGCATTCCAGGCAGCAGGCGTGGTTGCAGAGGGAAAAGTGAGGTGTCTGAAGCGTTCTCCCAGCGTGTCCAAAGCCCCGGGTACTCGGACAGGGCTGTGGCCGGATGGCCGTGTGGCGAACCGTCCGCTCTGGCCGCCATGTGGGGCAGCGGTCGGCGCAGCCCAGAGAGGCAGAGGACTGGGCTGGGGCCACGGTGCAGGGTGGCGGAGAAGCAGGTGTGGAAGCCACCTTGGAGAGATGATGAAGAGGAACTTGCTGGCCACAGGGGGCAGGAACAGCGGGTCACAGCACCAGGGTGTCCACTTGGCACCAGGGGCTACGTGGCGCGGCAAGGGTGGGGGCACAGAGGAAGGGGCAGCTGCGCAGCCTGGCCCCATGTGCAGCACGGGGCAGTCTGGGGGCCGGACAGGAGGCTGAGAGCTCAATGGGCCCGGATGGTCGCAGGGGTGTGAGGGCCACCGTGGAGCTGGGCCTGGACCTGCAGGAGGCGGCGGGAGCTCATGGCAGCCACTGGTCTGACGCGTGGCTGGACTTCCCCGTGGCCGGAAGGCCCACAAGCTGGCGGCCAGACCAGCACCCGCGTCAGCCCAACCCTGGTCTTTGCTGGGGGCTGCGGGGGCCCCTGGGGAGCTGCCTGAAAAAGCACAAGAGCCAAGTGGCAGGGGCACCTGGGCTGTGCGCTGAGCCGAGGGGCTGCACTTTATTCCCAGCACGGGAGCGTCACAGCTTGTGGTGTCCCCGCTGACCTGCACAAGGCGGTTTCATTCACAGGCAACCTCACAGCCGTTAGACTTCAACTGTCACGACAACCTGCTGCGGGTGTCGCACTGCCACTGTCACCCGCCCCTTTCACAGATGAGGGGACTTTGGCTCAGAGAAGTTAAGTGACCTGCCTAGAGTCACCCAGGGCGGAGCTGGGTCTGGGATCAAGTGTGGCTGATTCCAAAGCCTGGGTCCCTGAGTGGACACCCACCACCATCGGGCGGGGGGCGCAGGCCAGCAGACCCAGAGCAGGCGGCTAACGGGGGCGTCGGGGGCTGCGGGGCGGCTGGGGAGAAGTCCCAGGGCTGACGCCTGCAGAGCCGCTCGCTCCCCCACTGACACCTGTCTGGCCTGGGGCAGCAACACTTGCAGGCCAAGAGGGCACAGCGGGGGACATGGCTGGCGCTGGGAGTGCTCGCCTGTGTCTCCAGACCCTGCCCCAGGACTGGGCGTCGCTTTCATCAGAAAGGACTCACTTCCTGTGGCCACTACATCTAATGACCGCAAACCTGGAGGTTTCAAGGGACAGAATGGAATGTCTCACAGCTCTGGAAGCCAGAAGAATAAATTCAGATCACCAGGCCCCAATCCAGTGCCCATGGGGCCCCGCTCCCTCAGGGTCTCTCAGGCCAGCCTCCCTGCCTCTCCCAGCGTCAAAGACACGACCTGAGCTGGGAAGGGGCCTCAGTTGGGTCAACACCCACTTACTTCCATCTGAAAATCCAGTCATTTCTGAGCAAGGGTCCCCACGAATGACAGAGCCCGTGCCGGCAACTGCCGGCCTGAACCACGGGCTTCCATGACCGGGGTCAGAGCTGTCCTGTGCCAGCTCTCCCGACCCTCACAGCACAGTAGGCGGCACATGTGATGCCCGGGGCACACGCTCCACGCGCGACAGCTCTCTTCGGTGGTGAGCCTCTCAGCGTGAGAATGAGGAGGAAACTGACTGCCCAGTTTGGGCTCAGAACATGCTGGAAATGAGAGGTGGTTTGGACTGCTGAGCCGGGCCTAGCCAGACGCCCAAGCCCACTTACACCCCACCTCCCAGATAGCATATCCCAAGGGGTAACAGTCTCGCGAGCCCCGCCTCCACCCCGCCCTCCCCTGCAGGTTTGCTCTTGGGCATAAACAAGACGCAGACCCGCCCCACTGCACTCAGACCTGGACTGGAGTCCTGCCCAGGCACCCCTCTGACCCTGACCCCTGACCCTGCAGCACTGCAGGGGCCACACCCTGCTCCTCAGGGTGCTACTGGCTGCTGCTGGGGCAGGTGCTCGCTGCCTTAGCAGGAAGCAGATCCCTTTCCAGAAACCCTCCCTGTCCTGTGAGCTCACCTGGGCTTAGGAAGGCAGGTCCCTCAGCCTGACTCAGCCCTCCTTGGACTGGGGAGGGAGTCCCCAGGTGGTCTCTCTGGCCTTGTCACCACTTCACCTCCAGCACGGGCGTCGCCATAGTGGCAGGAGCAGCTCTCTGCTCTCCTCTGCCGCCCATGCCCTTTGCCCATCTGCTCCCAGGGCTGGAACAAGGCTCCACCCTCCTGGTTCTGCCAGTGCTTGTCATTCTAGAATCCAGGCAAACAAAACCTCTTATACATGATTTCTTTGACTCTCAGGGGCAGGGGCAGGGGCCCCCTGTGGAGTCCCACAGCCCCACGCCTTCCTTCCCTCAGAGTGCGATGCTCGGAACTAAAACTTCCCACACCCGACTAGAAACTTCCTGAGGGCAACAGCGCTGTCTAAGTCATTTCACTCTCCCGTGCTCCTGGCACAGGGCACTACAGGCTCCCTGGTGGGGGCTGGAGGTGGGAGAGGAGGGAGAGAGAGGAGGGAGAGAGGGAGGGAGGGAGGGAGGGAGGGAGGGAGGGAGGGAGGAAGGAAGGAAGGGTGATGGACGGACGGATAGACAACAGAATAAGGGAAAGCTACTCAGGTCAGCTCAGGGCTTAGGTGGTAATTTATGCACCAAGCAGGACTTGTCCTGGGAGGTCCCTAAGACTCCCTCCAAGACGAGCCTCTAGGACTTGGAACAGCCCTGGCTGCTGGGGACTGACCTCCATTCACCGGGCTTGGTTCCAAAGGGATAATCCTCAGAAGAAACACCTGTCTTGAAAGGGAAACAGGGTCACTTCTCAAACCGGAAGGGTCTCTCCTGATGGAGAACCTTGCTTTTAGGACCACTTTTAAAATTACACAGATTCAAAAGGATAAAACCTGAAGAATATATTTATCAAAAGAAGCAAGAGGCTGAAAGCTATAAAACATTATTCAAAGAAAAAAGGTGACCACACTAAACAGAAACTACGCTCAAAGACCAGAAAACACAACCTGGTCAAGACCAGACCGACCTACCGTCTCAACACAGCCCCTCTCAGGCCTGCGGCTGACTTGCTTCAGAAGACACTGGCGCTCCAGCTGACAGTGACACTCAGGCTGCAACCCGAACGACCTTGAGGACAAAAAGTAGAAAGTGGAGGACAACACGTCCTGAGTTCAGAAGTCACCACACAGCCACAGCAATGAAGACGGTGCGACACGGCACTGCACAGCCACCCGGGAGCGGAACAGGGCTGAGTTCGGAAGTCGGCCTGCACACCCGCGGTCCGCTGAGCTGGGACACAGCTGTCGGCACTTCAGTGAGAAGGACGAGTCTCGTGACCAGCGGTGAGACATTGCATGTCCACAGGCAAACAATGTCTCCACAGCGGGACTCGTCACACTACACCCAAAAACGGATCAAAATTGAAACGCAATAGCTCAAACTACAGAAGTCTTAGGAGAAAACACAGTGATAAGTCTTTATCACTTGGGATCAGGCAATGGTTTCCTAGCTAGAACACCAAAAGCACAATAACGAAAGAAGTAATAATAAAGTCAACTGGACTTGATCAACATTTTCAACTTTGAGGGACAGCGTAGTGGTTGGAATAACGTCCCTCAAAAGTTTAAGTCCACCCAGAACGTCAGATGCTAACTTAATTTGGGGTGTCTGTAGACAGTCAGGATCTTGAGATGAAATCACTCTGGATTAGATGGGCCCTAAATTTAATGGCTGGTGTCCTCAAAGAAGAGGACACAGAAAGGCAGGGAGGGAAGGCCACGCGAAGGCAGAGGCAGGGGCTGGAGTGACGTGGCCACAGCCATGGAGAACCTGGAGCCACCTTCCAGAAGGTGGAAGGGACAGGAAGGACTGTCCCCTGGAGGCTTCATGGTGTGACCCTGCTGAAACCTCCCCAGGACTGGGAGAAAACACACGTGCTGTTGAAGTCACCCCGTCTGTATTACCTGTTACCGCAACCCTAGGAAGTTAATAGAACCAGCACAGAGAAAATGAAAACACCCCATTGAATGGGAGAAAACACTTGCGAAACACAGCCAGTCAGGAGCCTGGATTGGGAATACATACAGAACGCTTAAATTTACAATGAAAAGACAATCAACTTCATTTTAAATAGGAAGGGGTCCGAGCAGGCATTTCTCCAAACACAGTGACGAGCGGCCAACAGGCGTGTGACGAGAGGCTCAGCATCACAAGTCACCGTGGAAACGCACAACAGATGCACAGAGCCGGCACCGCACACCTGCCGGAGCCCGGTCCTGCTGAAAGGCCCCGCAAGGGTGCCCGCGACTGGCAGCGGGGGACTCCGGCGTGTGCGCGCGGTTTACTTCCACGCTGTCAACCACCAGACATGTGAACCAAAGGCTGAGAGGAGGCGCGTCCGTGACCAGGCGGCCGGGTGCCCGGGACCTTGAAACCAGGGCCTCGAGGGGCAGCCCAGGACTCGGTGAGGCCGGACTCGGTGAGGCCTGGGCTCGATGGCGCACACGGAGGCAGCGCAGGGAACATCAGGCAGATGGGTAGAACAGACCGTCGGGAGACAGGCTCATGGCACCCAGGTGTGACCGACATCACGGCAAGTCCTGCTTGAAGGTGATGCGGCATGCTGGCAGGCCACCCTGAGGAACAAGGCCAGAGTCACTGGGCCCGGGGCACAAGCGCCCTCCGTCACTGAGGGCAGACGACTCTCACGCGCAGTGTGTGTGACCACCTGCCAGAGCCCCTTGACCTGTGAGCTGCTGCCTCCCCAGGCACCGACCCGGGGGGCCTGGGCTCACGAGCCGGCTCTAGCGAGCTCCCGGGGAGGCGACGCTGCCCGGCCCGTCACACTTGGATAGGCCTGGTCTGCTGCGGGCTCAAAGCCAGTCTAGCAGGGCCCGGGGGCATCTTCTGCGCGCGCCGAGGTGTGGTCTGGGCCTCAGGTGTCCACCTGGCCTGGGCCAAGTGGGGGCTCTAACCTCGTCGGCCGTGGTGAGGCGGTCGTAACTCAGACAGCGAGTACTTCACCTGGAAGCGTTCCCGCTGCCACACACCGCCCTTGTCACCACCGTCACCGAGTAGGCACAGTGCAGCCGCAGCCACCGAAGAACGTCTGCAAGAACTGCGAGACGCACAAGGAGCCCGCTGTCACGTAAAGGCTGCCGGTTCACTCAGCCCTGCTACGATGCCACGCAAACAAGAAGACCACCTGTCCCGGACGTCGGCGACTCCGCCTCAGAAACCACCCAGGTCAGGCGCACCTTGAGGGCCGGGGAGTGTGCTCTCATCTCCCAACTCCGGCCCCCTGCAGAGCCTGGCAGGGATCCGGAATCGAGACACCTGTCCTGACTTTCCAAAGTCCTTATCCACTCGGTCTCCATAAAACAGGGAAAGCTGGCTTCGAAGCTGGCAAGTGCATAGAGCCACAAAGCTGTGGAGACATTAAGTCATTACTGGTATCGACCATTAATAAGCAACCACGAACAAGACACATTCTCACTTCCCTGCGAATGACAGAACCCCTCTCCCCAGGCACCCATGCCATACCACGCCATGTGGGAATTCCCAGCGCCCTGGCACTAATGTCTACAGGCCGGACCAGCCAGCCCTCCAGCCCAGATCAGGGGCAGGCTCGGGAAAGCCGCTCAGAGCACGGGAGCTTTCCTCTCCACTGCCCGGACCCGCTGCTGAGAGGTCAGCCCTCGACTCTACGTCCTTCCGACTTTCAGCTTCCTCCACTGGCAGTGACCCGGGCCCTCGGCAGCGAGCTGACGATCTGCAGACAACGCTAATAGAGCCCAGATGCAGAAAACGGTGCCTCTAACGAGGATGGGGTCAAGATCACGGAGCGATCAAGAGATGCAGGCCAGGCCTGGAGCTGTATCCTGTGCCGCTCCAGCCCTGGCCTGTGCTTCCTCCTGTCATCCGCAAGACGCCCATGGGCCAGGCCTGACTGGGCCTGGGGGAGAAGAGAGAAATGAAGGTCAAGGACATGCATGCACATTAGCGGTGCGTATGGGGCACATATCCCACACGGCACAGGCTTTAGTGCCAGGACAGAATCCGCCAGGCCATGGGGGCCCCAGGGGAGCTGTGGTCACATTGCCCAAAGTGACCTTTGGCCCCGGATGCCCAAGGGCCTGGGGCTCTTCCCAGGGATTAAGGGGAATATTTAGACAAGAAAGTTTCTCTTACCCCTAGGCTCTACCTACCCAGGCAACTTCCTCACCCAGGATGCCTGCCCTGCCCGTCCGTTCAGTCCACAAACACTGACTGCATCTGCTGGACTCCCAACTTGAGTGCAGACTGGAAAGGAAACAGCTGCTGCCCTTGCGTTACCCAAGATCTGGCAGAGGAGCAGCTTGCAATCGGATGACTGCAATGGAGCAAGCTCAGTGCTCAGGGCCTGGGGGGGCTTCCTGGAGGAGGTGACCCCAAGCTGTGTCTTTAAAGAGAGGTAGGAGGCTCCAGTTAACAACAGATGACAAATAAAGATACTAAGCCCTACTACAGGCCATACACATGTGTGTGTGTTCCAGTGAGAACACGTAGAAAGGTCTAGGGAGCTGTGTGCTCTGTGCTTCTTATGCGCGTTATGATAGTGACTAGTGATGCCAGTCGTCAGAAGAGAGGCGCGGTCACCACAGTTGGACAAATAGACACCGCCCACCCCCCAGAAGTTTCCTGTCCCGGAAGCACGTTTATTTTGCAAAGTTTCAAACTTACAGAGAAGTCCCAAGAGAAGGACCATGAGCTCCTGGCTGCCCCATGGAGACTCACCTGCTGCTGGTATCCCCACCCCTCCGCCTGCCTCTCAGCAAAGATGAGCTTCCACACGTGCGGGTCTAGTTTTATGGACCGTGTGAAAGTAAGCTACAGACTCAAGACATCACGCCCAAAATGCTGCATCTTGTATCTCTTAAGACCAGGGACGTATGGGTCACAACACAACGTCCAAAACCAGGAACTTTCGTCATCGTTGTATTTCATATCCACATGTCACCAGTTGCTCCAATAATGTCCTATGTAGCAAAACGGTAATTTCGCCCCAGGCTCCAGCGCTGATGAAAGAACACCTGTACACGGCGTGTCTCTGTACCAGTGCCCTGACCGCGAGCTCCCCAAATAATCCAGCGGGACAGCGAAACAGAGTGACAGTGAAGAAAAACGAGCATCCCGGGCAAAGGAGACCCTTTGCCAAGTAAGGGGGCAGGGTGGCTGGAAGGAGTTCCAGGCCCTGACAGAGGGGTCTGAATCCTCGGTGGACGCCGGCCCTGGCCTTCTGGGGTCCCTTCTGCCCTTGCGGCCAGGCGGTCATAGTACACAGACATGGGCACCCGGGCTGGCACCTGTCTACCTGCCGAGCTGCTCTGGGGAAGTCACACAGCTGCTGTGGCCTCTGTGTCATCCCCTCCCGATCTGAGGAGCTTAGCTCTTCCCAGGGGGCCCTCAGGGCGTTGTGCTCCCAGCCTACCCGCCAGGCTTTCCCAAAAGGGCTTCCTGGAGCATAAAGGCCACCGCTGCCTGTCCCCAACGGTGTCCTGTTCTGGCCCCTCGGCACTCCCCAGCTAGATCACGACGCCAGCAAGCAGGGCTCTTCTGCCTCCTCTCGCTGACTGTCCCCCCAAAAAAACCTGAGCAGCCCACCTGCTCCTTGCCCGCGGCCACCCCAAACCACGCAGATATCTGATCAGGGTAAGACTGAGATCGCAGTAAAACGTATCACAGGCTATTCCTGGCTCCCCACAGCCCTCAGGTGAAAACCAATCTCCATGGCCCTCGCTCACGTGGTCCCCATCTCCCCTTCCCGGCCAGCGCGCACCTGTGGAGCCCCACCACCAGAGGGCAGCAACCCTGACTGGTGGGCGGCATCCTCACAGGGACTCACAGAGGCCAGGGCCATGCCAGGCCTCACAGCTTATGAGGCTAGAACCAGGCACAAATAAGTGAGCTCCTAAACCCCAAAACCCCATCTTTCCACCTAGAGAGCCAAATCTTTCATCAGAGCACATTTTCCCATTGCTGCTGCCTCTGGACAAAGCTGGAAAGTACTCTGAAAAATCACTCAAAGGATGGCGGGAGAGGGGAAAGCACCCGTTTCTGGTTTTGTCTTCCTCTGCAGTATGTTCATTCACTCCATACAGCCCCAGATGCTCGTGGTCAAAAATAATAACTAGAAGTCAGGAGGTGTACTGATAAAGAGCCCCACACGCATCTTGTTGTTACTTCAGGGATGATACGCAAGGCACAGGTGACAGCACTGTGGCCTGGCTCCAGCAGCACCCACCCAGCTCCACCCAGGTGGGAGCCCTCGGCCACCCTGCTCTCTGCAGCTGGAGAGCACTCCCACCCAGGGCACAGACACTCCAGTGACAGAAGCCTCACGACTCTCTTTAAAGAGTTAAAAGTGTCAGCAGACATTTGATCATTATGAATCCATTGTCCTCTGTGACCGTCACTTTCATCATCTATAAGAGGGACACTACTACTGACGTCCACAGGTCTGTAACCAAATCCCCATGGCAGACGCGGCACCCTGGCCAGCAGACCCACGACGGGCAGTGCATTCTTACCAGGTACTGAGAAACTGTTAAGTGCCACGTGCTTTCCCCAGCACTTAAGAGCCAGATAAGCAAGGCACCCTGCTGCTCTGGAGCGATTAAAGGTCCCCTGGGAGAAAGACTGGAAACCCCTAAAGGGCTTGAACTTGATCTTGAACACAGCAAGGAGCCACAGAGGGGTTTGTCCCTGGGAGGAAAAGATCAGGCACCCCAAGTATTTCAAAATCAGGTACTTGGCGCCAACACGGAGGGCTGCCTGGAGGAGGCCTAGGAGACAGAGGCTGCACTGAGTCTCTATCCTCATCTGTTGAGGATTGAAGAGGCTTGAGGTGAGTCATGGTTGTGAGATTTCAGGAGGCCAAACTCGATAGGACTTCCAGGCTGAGCAAATGGGGACGAGGGGAGCCCTGAAGTCCAGTTAAGCTGTTCGACCATTTTCATCTAATTCTGAATCTCTCCAAACACTGACCAAGCTCCTGTTCGCTCCTCCCACAGGGCAGCTTCTCTGCAGAAATGGGAAGCAGCCCCGCGCCACATTGCCCTGACCCACCTCGAATGGGGTAGGGGGTCAAAGACAGTAAAGAAGGTGATAACGCCTGGTGACACATGGGGAGGACCCCCATGCAGGGACTCTGGGGCAATGCGAACACAAATCTGCAGCCTCCGGGGCTCGCTTCACAGTGTCCCCGAGTGCGCGCGCCGCTGGCAGCACCGGAGCAGGGGCGTCAGAAGAGCTGCAGCCTTCAGAGCGGCAGGCCGGCCACAACCCTGGCTGCGTCGGTCACCGACTTCCGCCTGGACACGACGGGCGTCCTGAGAGCACGAAGGGAGCACGGGAGGCGAATGAGTGGTCCCGCGTCCCGCTTCCCGCAGGGGACTGGGCTCTGGGGGCATCCACGCGGACAAGGCGTGGCTGCCGACGGGAGACGCTGAGAAAGGACCCCGGGCGTTGGGCAGGCGCACGCGGAGCCCAGAGGAGGTGCGGCGTCGCATCCAGGCACGGAGCAGGCGTGGCACGGCCGTCCGCTCCGTCGCGCTCGCGAGCGGGCCTCCTTCCCAGCCCGGCAGGTGCTGCTGCGCACCGGTTCACGGCCTGGAGAGGACGGCTCCTGACGGCAGACCCTGCTCCCGAAGGCCTGACTCCCCGGCCGCCTGCGGCCCCGTGTCAGTCACGGGGCCACAGCAAACCCCGTTTCCTGAGACTAGTGCGGGGCACGGGAGTCAAGGCAACCTCCGCGGGGGCAACGACAGAGACGCCCCGGAGACATACGCCCACTTCTGCTTCCACTGCGTCTGCACAGCCAAGCTCCCGGACTTTTAAACTCCAGCCCGACTCCGCCCCTTCCGTTCCTGCCCCACCCCCATCCTGCCGCGTTTGGCCCCGCCCACCGTCACGCCACGCCCCTTCCGGGGTGGAGAAAAGCACTAAGGAAAGGGTCGTCTTTCTGATAGACGCGCTGGGTTCAAGGGCTGGTGCAAAGCCAATACAGTGTGGCCCAGCAAAACAGAAAATTAGCTCAGGCGTAAAATGAGCTCAGAAGAGGGGGAAGTAAAAGGTGCTTTACAAACATTTTTTTTTTTCCAAGAAATAAAATCTTGGTGAGCAGTCCACAGGAAGCTTTTCTTGGATAGAACTATCACTCAAACCTCAGCCCCCTCTTTCCGCCACTGAACCTATCCGGAAAGTCCCGGGTGTGGGACAGGGGAAGCTCTCACCTGGGACCCATGATGGACCCACTGAGGACTTTGGTTTCCTCCTCCCTTCTTGCAGGTGGCTGAGAGGCAGCAACGGGGACACAAAGCCCGTACTCAGGGATGGGGCTCAGTGAATGTGCCGGCTGAGAGGGAGACGGGGTGAAATGAACCAGGAAGGCCGAGCCCACGGCAGCGGACCCTGGCTTGGCCCACCTGCAGACTCCGCCCCGTCCACCACCACTGCAGCCCTGCAGAACTTCACAAGCACCATCAACGGAATAATATCACAAACCACAAACCCACAGAAAATCAGCCTGCTCGCTTCCATGTGCCGCCACCTTCTCTGCAAAAGGTGACTCGGCCCATTCTCCCAGATAGAGAACAAGGGAAAGCCAGTGGCCCAGGGGTGGCCTTGAGTCTAGCTGCATGAATCTGTCAGGGCCACTCCTGTCTGTAGGCCCTAAAAAGCAGTAGCTAAACCAAGAACTGCCACTCACGAGAGTCTACTCTGTGTCAGGCAATATGCTGCCCCCATCTCAACCCGTCCTCAGCACATCCTTGTGAAACAGATGACAGATAAGAAAACTGAGCCTCAAAGAGGTCAGGTCACTTGTGTCAAGTGCTCAGCTTATAAGTAAGAGAGTCAAGACTCAAACCCAGGTCTGTCTGACTGTAAGACCACTTCCCAGTGGCCAAAAAAAACTGTGTCCATTTTGTTTTCTGTCCTCCAGACCTAGCACCATGCCTGGCATGCTCTTAAAAGCAAATAAGAACATTTTAAGGACTGAACAGCCAGGCTCCTTCCTGCATCATCCTCCAAAAACAAAACATGCTGACAGCAAATTAAATGCCATGTTCTTAAAAGAGTCATTTAAAAATATTCCAGTTCATAAAAATCTGCTAATATCACCAGAAAATTCCCCACTAAACACACCCACAAGCACATTTCTGATAAAATTGCTACTCATCTTCAGAAACCACGTAACAACATTCTCAGCAAGTAGAGGAATGAGGGTTGTTTATCAGCATTCACAAGACACGGAAAACTTCCTTTAGAACGTTCTGTGCATGTGGGATTTTCTTGTTTGACTTTTCGCTGTGAAATCTCACCAGATATCGAAGAGGAGAGAGACTGTGAGGTGGGAATGAGCAATGGGAACCCATACCTGTGCTGCAAAAAAACAAACCATACGGTCAGCCCCACAGTCCTCTCCCATCAGACGGAAATTAATACACTTCAACAAACATGCCCCAAGTAATCACAAAGGTTTCCGTGTACACAGCCACTGCTCTGTGCCAGAAACAGTTCCAAATTCTCCAGATTATCTGTTTTTCTGCAGCCCTGTGACTTGATATTATTAATGCCCTATCTGAGAGTCCCAGCAGGAAGATATGTGGAACCTTGGCCAAGGTGACCGGCTAGCAGGTAGGGGTGGACTGGTACCCATGCTGGTACTCCAGTTGATACTCAGTGTCCATGATCTTACCTCCTCTGCTACGTAGTTTCCAGGGGCCAGATATTAGGCTAGGATCTGAGGACAGAGCCCCGGCATGGCCCAGACACCGCCTCATCCGGGGAAGGCCACCGTTACTAATTTACCGGTGCTCTCTAAACCCCAGCTGTCCTGCACCTCCCAACACAGACGGATGCCACCCCCTGCACAGTCTCAAGGCAAGAGGTCTTCACACACACAGTCCTGGTGCTCGTGAGCACCTGGAGAGGCGTCCATTATTTTCCTCATTTCCTAGGGACACAATTTCAGCTGAAAATCATATGCACCTGACCTGAATACAAAGCCATTACTCTTTCAACTGCTACTTGCTGACTCCTGGCAAACTCCAGGTTGGACTCTTCCCTTTGCTGATGTGCCAGGGCCCTTTAAGAAGTCTCAGAAAGGGCCCAGCCATCATGTCACGTGTCTTACCTCTGCTGAAATGAGTCACTGAATCACACCAGCAAGAACAAGCGGTGAGACCAGGGACCTCTGTGGTTTCCCTTCTGCGCCAGTCACTCAGTGTGACGTGGTGTGCCCGGGCACTCAGCACACACAGCCAAGTGCCTGTGTGTGCACAAGGCCGGGGGGTGGGGACAGACTTCCTATGTGTGCTGGCTTCTCCCAAGAAAGTGAGGCCAGAACTAGGGGGTGGGGGGTGAGGTTGAGACAAGTAGGGAGAGACCAGGGACTTGAAGAGGGACACTGATGACAGGGCTATGCTGCTCAGACCGAGGTGGGCTTACTGCCAGGGTCCTCACGACTGGGTTACCACCAGGGTGCTACCAACTCAGTGAGGAAGGAAGATGACTTTATGAGGTGCAGACATGTCCTGAGTCCCTTGAACATGCTGGCCCAGGTCTGGGTATCCTGACGGCTCCCCTCCGCTCCTGAGGAGTCAGGAAAGCAGGGGAGAAGACAGATTGTAGCAAGCCCAGGGGGTAGCTGGGTGGCCAAGCTGTGGGTCCCAAAGGGGTGAAGACAGGACCCCTGAAGTGGACCCTGGCAGTGATAAATGTGGACATGCAGATGAGGGAGCAAGGCCCGAGGGGCAGAGGTCAAGAGAAAGTTGAATGGCACTTAGCAGGTGCAGCAGCGTTCTTTGCACAGGAACCCACTCGGGCCCTGAGCTCCAGCCAGTGGGGAAGACAGACAATGAAAGACGACAGCCCCGCGGTGTGATCAGGGCAGGGTCAGAAGGTGTGTGCAAGGAGAGGCACCTGGGCCTCGTCTCCAGGCAGCAGGAGGGCCGTGCCTCGAAGCACAAATGGGCAAAGACGGGAGGAACGTACAGCTCGGCAGCCCATCCCGCGAGGTCAGGTCAGCGCTGTGGACTAAAGGTGTATGCCGGCACCTGCCCCATTCGTATAGTGAAACGCTAATCCCAGTGTGATGGTGTCCGGAGATGCGGCTTTGTGGAGGTCATCAGGTCATGAGGGTGGACACCTCAGCATGGGATTAGCAGCCTTATTCGAAGAGCCTGCCTTCCCGCACCCTCTCCACCGTGTAGGCGTGCATGGGAAGGCAGCTTCTAGAAGCCAGGAAGACGCCTCTCACCAGGACCTGGATCAGCCAGCGCTCTGGCCTCCAGAACTGTGAGGGACCCATGTCTGTTCCTTCCTCCACTCGGCCTTTGTTTGAGCATTTGTTTGAGTGGCTGCTAAAAGCCAGCGCGTCAAGACCCGAGGCCACAGACGTGGCCACCAGGAGCCGGGGCTTGGATCTGAGCTGCTGAGAACCCGCTCAGCAGACAGGACACGCAGCCAGGTGTGGTTTCCTGAAGAAATCACCCTTCCTTGGAACCATACTCTCCTTCCTAAACACGCCCACTATGTCAACAGCCGCTGGTCAGAAGGGGAGGGTGGAGGGACCTCAGCACCTTCTAGGGGGGCGCTGGGGGCTGCAGGTGGACACTGCCTGAGACAAGCACCAGCCCAAAGGCAGCTAGCTCTCCCTCCAGCTGGGTTCCCTCAGACAAGGAGGGTCCTGGAGGCGCCTCCAGGTCCGTCTAAGGAGCGTGGGGACACTTGAGGGAGACGGACGAACCCAATGTGTTCCTGATGAGCAGGTGACAGCACCAGGAAAGTGCCTGCAAGGGGACAGCGGCAGATGTAAAGCAGCCATCGGCACTCAGAGACCTGGGGCCGGGCTGGGGCCAGGCCGGACTGCAAACCAGGGTCCGAGGAACCTTGTGCTCCCGACAGGTGATGCGGCGCCGGGGTCAGGGATCTGGAGCCACGCACGGCTGCTCCTACACTTTCAGGTACAATACACCGCACACGATGTCCAGGGACCCGCACGCCAGGCTGGCCCTCTCGCCCCCTGGCACGGCCCCGGGCTGCCAGGTCCCCACTGGACTTCGCAGGGGGTCTCGGGGCGCAGCCGCTCCTGCTGTCGCAGTAAAACATCTCTATCCTGAGACTAGAAGACAAGCTAGCAAGACTTCACCAGCTGCCAGAGGGTGTGCAAACATTCTCAAAAGAACCTGCTCGCCGCCACAGCAAAAGCCCCGCAGCACTCAGATGCTGTGCTTGTTGAGACGACAACGGTCACGCCAAACTACTCATTTCAGAAGTTCAGTCATCAAGGCCACCTCGGTGTTCTCCTGAACGGACCTGCGGCGTGTCGGTGCCATCAGCTTAAAGTCCTAATACACACGCGGTAATGAAAAGCTCTCCCCTATAGACTGGGGGGGGGCAGTTTATCTGGTAAGATTTTTTTTTTGAAAAACACTTCCTTTTAGAGATGAGGAGGCAGACCTCACAGAGCCACAGCGTCACACGGCTCTAGCACTGCGTGGCTTCTGCCTGCTCAGCAGGCTTCGAGCGGGCAGGCCCAGTCCCAGTCCACAGACCCCCGCCCGGCAACTCCTGACCCAGGCTGGCTGTCACTGGGCCCCCGCCCTGCTGTCCTGCAAGGATGAGACTGCCCCCCGCCACCCACAGAGCGGGGGGCTGGTACAGGCCGCGGTGTCTCCCACCTCCAGAGGAAACCACATGCAGCCCAGTTTACCCTCCACCCTGAGCATCGGTTTGGAATCAGCCCTCTGCACCCTGCAAAGCAAGGCCCCTGACCCGCCTGTAGACTCAGCTAGACAACAGGCTCAATTCACACCTGATGTTAACTGGCTGGTGCCTATTTTAGAGGAAAAAGCATTTGTGCATTTTGGTTGGGTCACCTTGCCTCCAGGACACAAACCTGGGTCCTCAGGATGGATGTGGACTGTGCTCAGCCAGAGACAGCAGGCCAAACCACCACTCCCCCAGGGCACCCCAGTTGTCTCCTAATTTAGGAATCACCAGACGGACCATATAACCACAGGCTAAGCGGGAACCAGCCCTGCCTGCTCGGGCTTTCAAACTGGAAGAGGTATCAAGAGTTTCCCAGACTGTGGGCCCCACCCCAGGGTGTCTGGCCCAGTGTCTGGGGTGGGGCCTGGGATGTGCATTTCTAAATCTCTCAGGTGGTGATAAGTCTCTGGGCCAGCGTCCACTGGGACTCTGGTGTCAGGCTCACAGGGCCCTTTTAGGGTCAGGTTCCATGTTAGCTACCGCTGATTTCTAATGTCACTGCCTTGTTGTCAGAGATGTAATGTGTAGTATTTATATCCTTTTAAATTTAGTGAGTTTCTTTTATGGCCAAGCATAGGGTCTGTCCTGGAGAATGATCCCTGTGCGCTTGACCAGAATAGACACTTAACCCCCAGTACCCACAAAGCACTGGGTCCAAGGGATGAAAGTGCAGATGTCAAAACCCATGAGTGCTCACGTCTCTTACATAAAGTAGCATAAATAATATCTACGCATAACCCGTGTGTGCTCTCCCCTAGACTTTGTTTAGTTTTTTTAAAGGAAAGCTGCAGGCAGCAATGAAGGTGAGTAGGTGGGCAGGCAGGAAGAGAAGAGGAAGAAACACTTCATTTAGTTCATCTTGGTGGTTCCTCCCAGTCCCAGGTCCTTGGGATGTATGTGAACTGCACTGGAGGAGGCAGCTGACTTAACCACTACTCCACCAGGGCACAGCTTCCCTATACTTTATTAATTTTTCAAAGGAAAGGTGCAGGTAAGAATGAAGGCAGGCAGGCAGGCGGGCAGGAAGATAGAGGAGGAAGAAGCATCTTTATTTTATTTCCATTTAGTTGTTTATACTGATCATTTTCTCCCAGGCCCAGGGCTCAAATCCAGGGGTATATGGCCTGCGCTCCTTTGGAGGTGACTGACCGAACCATTGCTCCACCAGTGCATGCCTCCCCTAGCTTACTTATAACACCTAATGCAATGTAAATGCTATATAAATAGTTGTTTGTGTATTGCAGGGAATCATGACAAAGAAAAAGCCCATACATGATCAGTGCAGATGTGACTGCTGAGGCCTAGCATCACACAGATCCTCCAGCTACGGCTGCTTGAATCTGCAGGTGTGAAGCCACGAACAGAGGGCCGAATGCATGCTCGGACGCCAGCGCTGAAGTGCTCTGTTGTGTCTGCTGCACCCGATCGGCTCATAGTGCTGTCCCTTTCCTTGTTACGTTTCTGTTTGTTGCGTCCACTACTGAAAGTGGGGCACTGAAGTGGACAAATATTATTGTGGAATCATGTGTTTCTCCCCTCATTCCGATCAGTTTTTACTTCAAGTGCTTTGGTGCTCTGTTGTTACTTGCATATAGGTTTATAATTGTTATATCACCCTGATGAATTAACACTTCCATCATTATAATCATTGCAAAATGTTGCATTATTAGAGGTGCGCTCTGCAGCCAGGTGGGTGAGGCAGCTGCAGTGCAGGTCAGGTGGAGCCTACAGGCCTGGGTTCCAGACTGGAACCTTGGATTAAAAATATAGATAGATAGATATAGATAATATTCAAAATACATAAAAATTTGAAAATTAAATACATAAAATATTTTATATGTGGTAACATTTATCTATATAATATATACATATAATATATATTTATAACATACATGTAATATATATATATTAAATTGTTCATTATCTTTATAACTTTACATTTATAAGACACATCCTTCTGGTCAGATGGCTGAGATGCCGGCATGCGGACCATGCGAAGCCCAGGGACCCAGATCTACAGCCTGGGGTAGGGTAAGAAACCAAAATAATAAATAAAGATGCTTCCTCCTTCCTTCCTTCCCTTCCTTTCCTTCCTTCCCTTCCTTCAAATGCTTCTCCATCCCTTTCTCTCTAAAAACAAATATTTATCTCACAAGGTATCGGAATAGTCACCCGAGCTTTCGTCTAGTCGCTTTCGGCATGATGTAATTTCTCCTGACTTTCCATCTCTTCGCAGCTTTAAACTTAGAGCTGCGTCTCTCCTGCAGACAGCCTAGAATATTTCTATTCTGACAATCTCTGCCTTTGGGTTTGCTTAATCCGCCCCACTTCACTGTTTTGCGGCTGCGCTGGGCTTGCTTGTGCCATGTGACTTTGTCCGTGACTTTGTCCTCTCTGTCCCGTCTTTCTGGTTCCTCTGTTTCTTCTTTACTGTGCTCTTCTGGACTCTGAGCCAAGCACTGTGTTTGGCACACAAGACGCAGGCCTGCTCCTTTTTCATTCAGATAGAAAAGTACCTGTCTGAATTAAATGACTCTTTAAAAGCTCATGTGCTAATCAATCATGATTTTTTCCTCTCTGGTTCCAGTCACCAGGAGCGAATCAATTCTTCACCAATAGTCACAGCACACCAACGACACAAATTTCTATCAGCCATGTCCTGAGTTGGAAGACGTGAGGCTACGACTTGACCTTTCCACCAGGAGGAAGAATGGGGCCATCACGGTGTTCGCGGGAGGACCTTAATGACATGAGGCGGTCGGAAGTGGGGTGTCAGGTAGAGCCTGGGACCCAGGCAGGAAGGGAGGGTCGGCACGCGCCACAGAGTCGGCAGGTGGGCAGGTGAGCCTTTTCAAACACGTGGCTTCGCTCACGTACTCACAGAGCACAGAGACTGTGGGCAGCAGTGGGCCTTTCACGACTGCTACTGCGGCCATACCAGACTGATCGGCCCACGTCCCTGCTTGCAGGTGATTCGCTCACATCAGGACTGCAAAGGGAGGCGACGGCCCAGGCGCCTGCGGCTGTCTGATCCCAAACTGATGTGAACACCTGAGTCTGGAGCACAGCCCATCCGTCCCATCTTCCGGCGGGAGCACTCCCAGCTCCCGTTATCCCCTCCAGCAGCAGGACTTGTCCGTTTTCCATCTGCAGTGTCTTGAACTCCTGTTTGGCCATCCTTATGAAACTCAGGGACTTTTAACGCACAGGCCCTGAAACTGGGGCTCCCCTGGGGAACTGGCCGACCTCCAGGGAGAGAGAGCACCTGTCACTGCAGTGGCCATGAGCTGGGTGGCACAGACTGGCCCTTGTTCAAAATAAGGTGTCTGCTTGGCACAAAGAAGCTTGTCCAGCTCCGGTCCAGGAAGGCGCCACGACCCACCGCAGAAACCCAGTTACCCGGCCCACTGAGCTCAGCCCCCCAGCTCCCCTGATGCAAGGAACAGCCCTGCTGCTTCCTAAAAGATGGTGTGTTTTCCACCAGGCATCTGAGGTGCAACTTGGGAGAAAGAGGAACATCAGACCCACTTAACAAGAAGCAGAACCTTCTGTGAAGAGAACAGAGCAGTTTGGATTCTGAAGAACAGCTTTCTAACTTTTCTTCTTTTGCCCTAAACTAAAAGCACTGTGAGGTAGCAAAATTCCTGTGTGCAGCGAAGGGAAACTTTATCGAGTTCCAGAGAAGCCCCGCACACGTCACCTCTGGGCCGACATAGGCATCGACCCCTAGTGCTGAGGTAGCCGAGGCCTGGAGAGTCGTCGTCACTAGGGGAGCTGGACGGGCGAATGGGGTGAAGGTTATTAGGTCAGAGAGGGTCCAACGGGAGAACGAGGATCTGCTACATCTCTGGTACTTTCTAGCACTTCAGAATCTGTGAGGCTAAAGGCCAAAATCTAGTGACCCCGCATGGAAGCTGCAGAGACCTGTTCACACCGAGTCCTCGGGCGCCTGGGTTCCTCCGGGGCACAGCGGCCAGAGGTCCCGAATCACTCACTGCCGTGCTGGTCACCAGACTGAGCTTCTTGTTTACAGAGAAAGAAACTGAAGACCAGATACTGCTTAACTGATGTGCCCATGAGGAGGGAATGAGGATGAGGATGAGGTGGGAAGAAGCCTCAGGGAAGCCTCCACTGAACTTACTATCTCACCAGCCCAAGCCCCAAGCTTCTACTTATCACAACCACCAACCTGCCCTGATCCTACTAAACAGAAGCCAGTCCTGGAAAAATTCCGGAGACCCGCCTCCGCCTTACTCCAGCCCAGGCCACTCTTCAGGGACCACTCCACTGGTGCCCACTGGCCTTACATAAAATCCTTTCAAGTTTTCCTGAGCGCGTGAAGCCTGTTGCTTTCCACTGGCCGAACCCATTTGCTGCACCACCCAGGGCCACGTGCTTCACGGGCGGCAGGCCCATCCTGAGCCCGGGCCTGTCCTCAGGGAGCGTGAATGCAGAGCCGCTCCTAGCAGGGTGCAGTGTGAGGCCCGTGCGCAGGCTTACATGTTCTCAGAACTCCATTCCAAAACGAAATAAAAAGCAGCAGGTAAAACTCATTGTAATAATACATGTGATTTAGCCCCATCTGACCCAACCAATGTTAAAATGATTATGGAGAACTTTCATACTGTTGTTGAAGGCTCTGAAATCCAGTGTGACTCTTTTTTTTAAGTGTTTTGAAATGTTATTTTTATTTAGCTGCTGTTCATCTTGGTTGCTCCCTCAGCCTCAGAATGTGAACCTGGCATCTCGGGATGTACTTGGACGGCGCTCAACCAGAGGCAGGGGACCCAACCGCTACTCCTCCAGGGCATCGAGTGTGACTTGTTCACTAGCAGCCCAGCCGATGCAGACAAGTCACTCTGCGGTGCCCTGAGTGGCTGCCTCATGGGATAGCTTGGCAGCTGGGGGCCCTGATTACCTTGGAGAGGAAGCAGATGAAGTGGCAGGCGCCAGGCAAGCGGGCAGGGAGTAGAGAGTCACGATCATGGGGCTTCGACAACTCACACCAGCCGCACGGCAGGGACTGGCACCACTGTCCCACCGTGGCTCTGACCTCGCACGCACCCCGAGGGCTAGGGAGCTGGGTGCTCTCCGTCCACAGCGACCGCCAGAGGGAGGGCAGCCAGAAAGCGTCGTCACGCGTCCTGGTCACAGCGGGCCGGGGGCACGAGGAAGCTCGGTCGCAGCCGACTGCAAGCAACAGCCAGCAGGATTCACTGAGCACCCGCCACCCGCCACCCACCACCTGCCGAACCTGGTGCCAGGACGCGAGAAAACACTCCGCGCGTGGGTGCTGCCTGCGTGGCGCGCTCACTCCAGGTTATGGGGGCAGGGGAGACAATATGCAAGGACATCTGCTTTGCGAAATGTTTTAGAGTGAACTGTAGGATAGTTTGAACCCTGAGAAAGTTTATCATTTTAACTGACAATTAATGAACAGACAAGGGAATACAGTTATTTCAGATAGTGACGATCTAGAGAAGAAAACAGGATGTGGAGGGGAGAGCGGCAACCGGGGACAGGGAGCTGCTACCTGGGACCCGCAGAGGAGCCCCTCCGAGCGGGAGGCATCTCAGCTGCACAGGATGAGCAGAAGCCAGTTGGACGAGGGCAGGGGAAGAGCATTCCAGACAAGAAGCAATGGCACGAAGGCCCGGAGGAGAGTCCAGCACAGTCCAGGAACCCGCAGAAAGGTGCCCACTCTCCGCACAGTGCCAGCCACCTCCCTGGGCCACTCGGCTGGCCCGCGCCGTCCCTCCTGCCCGGGAGTCTTCCCACGCTCCGGTCTGGAAACAAGAAGCCAGCACACATTTCTCCAGATGCCAAGGACAGGTCAAGGCTGGAAGCGCCTCCCATGCCGATGCAGGGCACTTCCAAGCTCTCCGGCAAGAGCCCGAACGGATGGGCTAGTGAGCCGTGGGAGGTGGGGCAGACGAGTCTCAAAACCCAAGTTGGAGGCCACAAGCCCCCAAGCAAGTCTGAAGACTTGAGCGGACACTGCTCACCTTGCTGCAGGTGTGACAACCCAAAGGTCTGTGGACAGACGGACGGATAAACGGACTGTGGTCTAAAGCGACCTCGGCTATTATTTGGCCATAAAAGGACGGAGGGGCTGACTGTGCACAGGCTTCCACCCGGATGCCTGGAGGGCGTGGCGCTGAGCAGAGGGTCCGCCTCAGGTACGTCTGCAGATGGAGCACAGACCAGTGCAGGGGCCGGGAGGAATAGGATGGGCGAACTGCTTCATGGGTGATGAAATCGTTTTACAGGGCATGGTGAATGGACTCATTGCCTCTGAACTGGATACTGTAAAAATGGCAAATGTCATGTCTGAATTTCACCTCAATAAAAAAGGGAGGTGGGGGAGATCTGCTTCCACGGAACAGTCAGATCCCGCTCCTGTTAAGTAACACCGTGTGTCTTTGAAAGCAGGTGCGACTCAGCAGCCTCCAGAAGCAATAGAATGAAGTGGGGATGGAGAGGAGATAACTGCAAGGTTAAAATAAGTGAAAAAGGACTTTATCGGACCATTCCTCACCTCCATTATCGACACCTCAAAATCAACCTGTCCTCCGAGGGAAGCAAGACATCCTCTGGTGTTCCATCCTTGCAGCCCTGAGGAAGGGACCAGGTGCAGGGAGACTGAACAGAATGCAGCCGAGGATGAGGCTCGGGGGGCCAGCAGGCCGAACCAGCACATCCCTGACTGGCACACACAAGGGCATTACGGCCACAATGGGCAGCCGTGGGCAGATTCTGGGAGGGCCGCACACAGAACCTCCATTCATTCCCTAAAACAGCCCTTCATCCAAGCCTGGGCCACCCCGAGGGAGACAGGACAGCAGGAGGCCTGCATCCACATGGCATCTGGGTCCTCTCAGATCAGGGTGGACCCTGGGGATATTTCCAGGACCAGGAAAGGCTCTAAGGGACACAGGGCTCAAGCTGTGACTACTGAGAAACGGTAGGTGGCTGCCGCCCAGGTCCCACTTCTGGGTCCATGGTCCACTCTTTCCTTCACCCTCAGCCCAGTGTGATCTGCGGGGCAGGCACTGGGGTTCTCCCTGTGTCACAGATGAGGAGGCTGAGCTGCAGAGGGTTCCGAGGGGAGCAGATGTGTGCCCCCAAACCACTGGTAAAAGGCAGAGTGAATTCAGACTCATCAAAACCTCCTCGGCTAAACGCTGACTCCGTCGAGGCTTGCTTTTTCCTACACGACTCCCGCAAGGCAGCGCGGGTGGCTAAGAACGGGGCTGCCAGTCGGGGGTGACGGGAAGTCCCGGGGGTGCGCGGAGGGCGTAGCTGCACACACGATGAACGCAGCAGGAGCCACGGAGCTGTGCGCTCAGGAGCCATTAATACGTGAGCCGTGATTAAATATTAAATAATGCGCGAGTATCTCACAGACACAGCTTAAGAACTGATCGGGCACCAAGTCGTGAAGAAATGGTAAACGCGTTTTTAAATCTGTATCATGCAAACCACATTCTCTGAGCAGGGTACGATTCAATTAGAACCTAATAAAAATCTAACTCTTTCTCCCCTCCCACCCCCAAAAGAATATGGGCTGCTCTGCTCGGGTTCAAATTTCTGCTCCACCATAGACAAGCGATGTGACCTGGGTGGGCTTCTGAGCCTCTGTGCCCATCTGTAAAAGAGACATGCTGGTGGCCAAAATGAACGCACTGAGGACAAACCACGGGTGTCTACCCAACTGTGCCCACAGGGCAGAGTCACAGAAGGGTGTGGCCGGGTGCCCGTCAAACTATTTACAACATAGGTTGTAGGCTGTCATAACTGGTCCTTGGTGAATGCTTAGCAAATGTTGACTGTCAGAAGGAAGAGAAACAGCGTTTATCTCCATTCATATCTGTAGACAGATGAGAAGCAGAACGCTCATGATTCCAAAGGCAAGAGCAGACATTGTCCCCACTGCAGAGCGGGCCCCACCTGCTTCCACCTTGGCTACTCCCTGCAAACACCCCGTCCTTCCCACTCCCACAGGAGGGGCCCCTAATCTCTTCCCTGCACAGCATGAGCCCCCAAGACCCCCTTCCCTGTCTCTGTCCCTGTCCCTCCCTGCTGGCCCATGGTCCCCGGGCTGTCCACCTGGCCTTGAGAAGGCACGAGCAAAGAAAACATTTTCTACAGGCTTCCAGACAGACACAATGTCAAGGTCCCACCGCTGGCCAGCCCTGGAGTCCTCTTCTGAGCCTCGGGTTACAGTAGTTACTGACATCAAGGGAACAGGCTTCTATTAAAAGCACCGAGGATGCGCCTCTGATTGATTGCTTGCATTGGCCCTGTAAGAAGGTCACCTTTTGATTACAAGGGTCAGTGTGCTTCAGCTCCAGAGTGGGGCCCCCACTGGCGAGTTCCACCTCCGCCTCTGATACAGCCCTGCTTGTCAGGTGTCCACCACATCCCTCACCAAGACAGGTGCTGTGCATCAGCAGGAGGTAATTCACAGGAGGAGTGGGAGTTTCCACAGTAGAAGCTATTTCCTTAGGCAAACATCAGAAAAAAAGGAAGCAGGCACAGAGAGGTTAAGTGACTCGCCCCATGTCACACAGCCAGTCTCAGCTGGTCCTCAATACCGCTCCTCTGACCCAGCCCTGCATCTCCACAGCTCCTCTTAGAATCATTCATTCCAGAAAGTTTTCCTAGGAACCGGCGGGAAATAACTGAAACCCCAACCACCGAGCGGGGAAAAAGTCCGATGAAACAGGTGTCGCGGACCTGCTCCTGGAGCGCTGGGGCAGGCTGCACACTGAGTTTGGGACTCAGGCTCACAGCTCCCAGCACGTCCTCACACTAGACAGCGTGCTCACTCCCGTCTCTCCTTCCCATTTACTGAACACTGAGCGTATCAGCTAGAGGACAGAAAGGGCCTCTCATTCAGAGCATCCGCCCTGTTCAGAGCTTCAGGACTCACTGTGAAATCACTTATCCTCTCACTCACCATTATAACTATGTATTCAGTGCCCAGAGACCCCGCCTCGGACCCCCGCACCACACCCTTCAAAGACAGAGTCCTGCTCCCACGTGTACAAGAGACGGGGTCTCAGAGAGGTGACTCTGCTCACCCAAGATCCGGCAGCCCTAAGGGACACAGCGCAGAGTCCAATCTCAGGAGCCTATCTGACCCGCCGCCTCCGGAGGCCCACTGAGGAAGACGAGGATACACGGCACCCCATTTTCATTAGAGGCCCAGCTGGAGGAACCTGCCCCCACAGAGTGTAGGGAAGTCCCGGGATGGCAGGCACCTGGCCCCGGAGTGGGTAGAGGCAGGGTCCCATCTCTGGGGAGTCGAGCGGACAGCCACAGCACAGTGGCCATGGCTGCGGGCTAAGCCTTCTTCAGACACTGTCTTCGGCCACTTGTCCCCAAGCCGCACCTATCCTATATACCCAGAGAGTGAGGCCTTGATCCTGCCCCTCTGGCTGGAGGCCTCTAGAGTGGGGGACCCTCTCCCTCCTGGGAGCATCTGCCTCCTCCGGACGACAACAGAGCTGCCACCAAGCAGGCCGCCTCTCAGAACTGGGTGTCCTGTTGTCTGGCGGGCAGGTCCGCCTAGCGGGCAACTACACAGGTGTGCTCCATGCAGATGACACACAGACGAGAGGACCGCACATCTGCCTGGCAGAGCAGGGAACACCCGAAGAAGTAACCTGAGAGCTGGGCCTCGTCATATGCATAGCTCTCCAGACGCGGAGGGGACCATCTCAGGCAGAAAAAAACGAACTGTGACGATGCGTCTGAGGAACACAGAGGTGGCACAAGGGGCTAGGACTGTGTCAAGGTGCAAGGTGGCCGGGGCAACCAAAGTATGGGGAGCTGTGAGGTCCGGGGACCAGTGGGAGCCCCGATGGTTGACGTAGGAGGGGAACGCAATGATGTCATGTAGGAGCCCACACTGTGACCCCCAAGGGGCGCTCACTGGGAAAGGGCTTGGGAGGGGGGCACACCGGCTCCCGAGCAGAAATGTTCGGCGTTAATTAAGATCAACAGCAGCACAAACTTTCTATCAATCACTAAACAGCTACTGAGTTGGACCGCACAGCACTTTCCCAGAGCAGAGGGTCTCCTGGGAGTGGACAATGTCCTGCCGGGCCAACTTCCTGAGGAAGGTCCTGACCACCCACCCTGGCCCCACACCTGCTTCTCCTCTCTGTCCCGGCTCATGGAACCTCTGCCCACCTGCCCAGAAGTCTCTCTTCCCACAGCCTGGCCCCACACCAGTGGGTCCCCTGGGGGCAGGGAGGAGGGTGTCTTAGGCGGCGAGTGACTGTGGTTGGAGCCCTGTGTCAGGAGCTGGGGCTGCTCCTGCTTCTCAGCCTTTCAGTCTGGGCAGCACAGACCGTCAGACAGGAGAGCCGTGTGTCCCACTCTGCCATGCAGTATAGCTTAGGAGGGCAAGGGGCGCTCCCTGGCCTTGGTCTAGAAGGAGCTGTACAGATGATGGAAGGGCGTTCCCAGGCAGGGAATGGCCTGAGCAAAGGCCAAGGGCAGGGAGCCTGTGCTGTGCGTGGAAGGCGTGGGCTTGGTGGCGGAGCAGGGCCAGCGGTTAGATACAGTATCTCTGGAGCTTGAGAGATAGAGGCTGGCGGAGAGCCCATGCCAGGCAAGGCTTCAGGAGGAGGGCACACTAGGTGAGAAGGGGCGTGGGTGGTGTTTCTAAGGTGAAAGTCGCCTGCCTGGTGACAAGAAGCCTCTCCAGGGATGATGAGATGGGATGCTGGGAACCCGCAGCAAGGAGGGTGGAGTGATGGAGCGCGGAACGAGGGGCCTGGGGGCGAAGCCTCTGAACATTAACGCAGGCCCAGGAGGCCTCTGGCCGGATTCAGGACGCCCTGCAAGACACCCAGCGCCCGAGAGCCAACCGCTGGGCGCCAACTCCCGAGTGCGCCCCCAGCGCGCCGGCCAGGCCGGAGAACCTGCACCAGCCTTTCTTCCCGTCCCTCCAGCCTCCTCTCCAGCGCCCACGTGGGCGGGGCGGCGCGGGGGTGAGCGTGGCCGAGGCCGCGGCGTGCGCAGCGCTTGGGGTGGGGAGGGTGCGGCGCCGCCCGGGCTCCATCCTCAGTGCCACGCACTGAGTCGGGACGGCTCCCAGACCTATTCGACCCACAGGACACGCCGGGGACCAGCCGGCCACGCCCCCCGCGTCCCTCCGCGAGGCACCCGTTGGGTCCCCCTCCCCCTCTTTAGCTCGGAACTGAATGGGGGGCGGATGGAAATGGGGGTGGCGCGAGGGAGAGGGGGCTGGGGGCGGGACGAGAAGGGGCGTGTGGAGGGAACGACGCGTCCTCGCCCGGAGAGACGCTGTGGGGGGTCGGGGGGGATGGGGACGGAAGGTGGGGGGCCAGGGAGGGGATCCGAGAGTGCAGCGGTGGAAGCTCCGAGGCTGGAGGAAGGAAAGGCGGGCAACCGGGAGGGGTGCGCTGGCCACTGCGTCCACAGCCGCCGGGCCCGCCCATCGGTCGCCGCGTCCGCGGGTCCCCTTCGGACAGCGCGCGCCTCCCGCCCCCACCCCGGCGCACCTGTACCCACCTGCTCGGCGCTCAGGTCCGAGCTGGGCGGCAGCAGCGGGCGTAGCGAGCGCAGCCTCGCGCCGCATCCTCCGGCCGCCCCCTCCCCGCCCCGAGCGTACGCTGCCGCCGCCCCCGCCTTAAAAAGGACAAAACGGAACAGAAAACGTCTGCATGCCAGAAAAGAAAAACCGTAAGAAGCAAATGAGGCAGAGGGCCTGACGCGCGCGGCTGGCGGGGCGGGGGTCGAGGGCGGCGGCGCGGTGACTGCGATGGGCACCGGCCGGCGCTTGCCGCACGCTCCCGGCTGCAGCTCCGAGGCCGCCCGGCGCCCGGCTCGCAGCGCGGCCCCGCCCCGCCCCTGGGGCGCCGCTCCGATTGGTCCGTCCTCCTGCCGGTCAGCGAGGAGGGCGCGGCGCTCGTCCCGCCCCGCCCCGCCCCCGCCCGGGCCGACGCCGGGAGCGGTTCCGCAGCCGCTGGAGGAGTCGCGGGAGACCTGAGCGTGCGCAGTGGGCCCGGCCCGAGCTGGGGGCTGGCTGGGGTCTCCCTGATGAGCACTCCCACGGCCGCGACGGGTCCCATGCCCCTAGCTGGGTCGGCGCTGCCTCCGGGGAGGGGCTTTGGGGCTCCGGTCAGCCTGGGGGCCCCAGGAAGCTCGCCGCTGCTTTCAGGCGCTCACATCTAGCTTGTGGGGGTACGGGGTGTACGCTTGGGCTGGGACTGTGGCCATTCTAGACATCGGTGGTCGGGGAAGACAGAACCGCGGGTGCTGCACCCACCTGTGACAGAGGGAAATCTGAGGTCAGATTTAATCTTACTTCTGAACCCTAAGTCTTCACCACACGCCAGAGCACATCACCCAGCACCAGTGGAAAGAAGGATGTGATGCCCCGGAGCGAAGGCAGCATTTAGCCAGCCCTTTGCCTGGAGTATTTGCTGAAATTCATTCCGCAAATATTTATTGAGCATCTACTAGGTACCAGGTAACCATGAAGATCAGAGAGAAGGGAGCAGCGTGGGTAAACATTTTGGTTGCAGGAAAAGGTGACCTATTTGAGAATCAAGAAAGTGGGCGTCCCTGAGCCACAGAGGTGGGTGGGGAGCGTGGAGAGCTGGGCAGAGGCCGGCATAGATAAGATCTTGCAGGCCTTGGAGAAGAATTCGGAGTACATCTCGGGTGTCTTTCCACAGGGGAGCGGTCTGCAGAACCACTGTGGGATTGACATGTTTAAAATGCACCAATCAGGACCAGCATTGATACGCCCCAGGAACAAACGCAAATCCCAGTTTGCGCCTGCTGCACCTGACACCTGGGCCAGCAGGGGACGCCATGCAAGTAGAGCGCTGGAGTTGAAGCGGTGGAATGAAAAGACTAGCTCAAGGCTTAGATCTTGGAGCCAGCGGAGTCAGGCACGGGGTGTAGGCTGCGTCGGGTTGAATTGTGCTTCCAAAAAAGTCAGATGTTGAGGTCTCGATTCCTATGACTTCAGCATGTGACCTGATTTGGAAATAGCATCCCTGAAGGTATGGTCGGTTAAGATGAGGTTGTCTTGGAGTAAGGTGGGCCTTACTCCAAGATGACTTCTGCCCTTACAGAAAGGGGAGATCAAGACACAGAGACATGTACCCAGGAGAAAGGCCATGTGAGCATGAAGGCAGAGACCACCATGCTGCCATCACCTAGCCAAGGAGCGATAAAGAAGGCAGCATCCATCAGAAGTGAGGAGAAAGGCCCAGAATGGATCTCTCCTTAGTGCCTTCAGAGGACTCATGGCCCTGCTGACAGTTTGGTCTCAGACTTCAAAGCTCCATAACTGTGAGACAATCCATTTCTACCGTGTAAGGCACTCTGTACAGTGGCCTTAGTAAATGAGTTTTTTTTCCCCTCATTCAACAAGAAACTCAAAGGTAAGCCATGTCTTACTTTTTCCTCCTAGGCTCCTTCATCCTCAGCATGCAATTTTCTTCCTCACGGTATCTTCAGAGTGGCAAGATGGCTGCCTTTTCCCCAGCATTGCATCACTATTCCACTATTCCTGCACTGCAGGTGGGAATGTAAAATGGTGCAGCTACTGTGGAAAATTAGATGGCGAGTCCTGGAAAGATCAGGCACATAGAGACCATGTGGACCAGCCACTCTGCTTCTGAGTCCCTACCCAAAAGAAGTGACAGCAGAGGCTTGAACAGGTTATTTGTGCCCTCATGTTCATCGCATCAATTACAGTTGACAAATGGTGGATGTAGCTGATGGATTCATCAGGAGAGGAATGGGGAAATAATATGTGGTCTATACATACAATCCCTTGTAAAGGAAGGAAATGTTGACACTGGTCACAGCATGATGACTTTATGCTAAGAGAGATAATTAAGTCATTAAAGGACAAATACTCTAGATTCCATGTACACTAAGCCCTGGAGGAGTCACCTTCATAGAGACAGAAAGTGGAAGAGAGGTTACCAGGAGCTGGAGGAGGGGAAATGGGATCTCGTGCAATGGCGGGATTTCATTTTGGGAAGAGGAGAAAGGACTGGAGATGGGTAGTGGGGATGGCTGTATAAGGACGAATGACATGAATGCCATTGAACTGGACATTTTAAATGATTACAGTGGTAAACACTGTGTTGTGTATTTTGTGTGTTTCTTACCACAGTAAACAAATTTTTTAAAGAGTTATGTGAAATGCCCCCACTGAGATGGTGGATTTCTCAATTTCTCCTTCTGATGCTCTTTGTTGATATCATGTGCATGCAACTCTAGACCGGTGACCTATGGCTGGTGAGATTATTATGTAGCAGTAAGCCTCCTCGTCCTAATGAGGATTTAATGAATGTTCATTTTGTCCAGTAGTAGAAGCTACTGCAGCTGTCTTTTCTTTCCTGAGTCTCTTCGCTCCCTTTCACTTCCCATGTCCCCCTCCCATTCCTGGCATGTCTTATAAAAACAACAGAGACTTGGGTTTGATATTCTTATCCAACATGATACTCTGTGACTTGCCCAGCCAGCTTGTTTACCTAAATTTACTGTAATTATGGATAGTCTGGATTTATTTCCACCAACCTTTTTCACATTTTTCACGTCTTGCTTTTTGTTTGCTTTACCTTTTCCTGCTGCTTTTGGATTTCTTGAGCTTTTCTCTTATCCAATTTTCCTCTGTTTGAAATCTAAGAAGCAGCATACCCTGGTGGAGCAGCAGTTAGATCAAGCACCTCTGAAGGAGCACAGGCCTCATAGACCTGGATTTGAGTCCTGGGCCCAGGAGATGGCAACCAAAGTGAACTAAATAAAAAACTGAACAACTAAATAAAAACAAATAAAGATGCTTCTTCCTCCTCTCTCTGCCTGCCTGCTTGCCTACTTGCTTTCATTCCTACCCTCACCTTTCCTTTAAAAAAACAAGAAATTTAAGAAACTTATTTTCGTATTTTCAGTGATCAACCTAGAAATATTAACAAGTTTATTTGAGAAAGTCTAAATTAATCAAACTCAGTAATTATTTCCAACAATAAATGCTTTAACTTCAATCCCCTCTCTCCAAGATAACATGCTTTTTCCATTATTCTATTCTTTCTATTTTTTACCCTACAAAGTAGACATCACTAATTTTACATATGCAATATATACATCATTCAGTTTTGTATATTTTATGTTTCCTCAGGTTTCCGGTCAATCTCTTGATTTCTTCTTTGACCCATGTATTAATTAGAAATATGTTGCTTGATTTCCTAATATTTGGGGGATTTTATACACATTATATTGTTACTAAAGTCTAATTTAAATCTACTGTTGTCAAAGAACATACTCAGTATGGTTTTGGATTTTTTTTTAATGTTTTGAGATGTAGTTCATGGATTAACATCTAATCTCTCTTGGCAAATTTTCCATATGCACTTGAAAAGATGTAATTTCTCACTAGTGAATCCTACCAAACATTCAAAGAATGAATACCACCCTTCTCAGCCGCTGCAAGAAGGGAGCACTTCCAAACTCATTCTAAAGGGCCAACATTACTCCAGTGTTAAAGCCAGGCAAGAACACACCAAGAAAAGAAAATTATAGGTCATTGTTCCTGATGAACAGAGAGACAAAGATCCTCAACAAAATATTACTAAGTTGACTTCAACAATAAATGGAAAGGATTATGCACCGTGATCAGTGGCAGTTATTCCAGGAATGCAAGGATGGTTCAACAGCCATCAGTCGACCAATGTGATGCACCACATACCTAAATGAAGGATGACAATCATATGATCATCTCAACACAGGCAGAAAAAGCATTTGACAATTCCATATCCATTTATGATTTAAAAAACCCTCTCAACAAAGTGATATGAGGGAATACACCTCAACACAAAAAAGTCCATCTATGTCAAATCCACAGCCAACATCATAAAAATTAAAAGCTTTTCCTCTAAGATCAGAAAAACGTCAAAGATGCCCTCTCTTTCCACTTTTATTCAATACACTGAAAAGCTTAGACAGAGCAATTGTACAATAAAAGGAAATAAAAGGCACCAAGTTGTAAAAACAGGCAAAACAATCACTTTTTGCAGATGGCAAGATGCTATATAGCAAAAACCATAAAGCCTCTACCAAAAAATGTAGTATTCATTAGAAAATTCAATAAAGTGGCCAGATAGAAAGTCAATATACAAAAACCTGTTGCATTTATACACTAATAACAAACATGAAAAAAAAAAAGAAATTAAGTGGCAGAGCTCACAGGACAATGGTGAAGAACACTTGGTGATGTGGTGGAGGGCAGGGTGTGCTGACATATCTGAGAAATGGGGAAAATGCATATATGGGGAACCCATACATACAAGTTTATTTTAATGTGTAGAATAAGTTACTACAATAAAAAATAAATTAAGGAGACAATCCCATTTATAACTGCATCAAAAATTATAAAGTATCAAGAATAAATTTAACCAAAGAGGTGAAGATTTTACATTGAAAACTTTAAGACAGCAACTTAAAAAACTGGAAAGAATTTACACTCATAGACTGAAAGAAATAATATTGTTAAAATAATACCCAAAGCCATCTACAGATTCAATGCACTCTATCAAAATTCCAACGGTGTTTTTGACAGTAATAAACAATCTTAAAATTTATATGAAACGAAAAAAGACCCCAAATATCCAAAGAAATCTGGAGAATGGAGAGCAAAGTAGGACGCATCACTCCGCCAGTTTCAAGCTGTATTACAAAACTATAATAATCAAGACGGTGTGAGATTGGCATAAAAACAGACACAGAGATCAACGGAGCAGAACAGAGAGCCTGGAAATAAAACCACACACATATGGTCAATTAATTTACATCACTTTCACTTGTCTCAGTTTTCGATTCGTGCATTTTGAAGCTTTATTTTATATATATATATATATATGATGATGATGATGAGTTAACTCATCATTATGAAACATCTCTAGTAATATTCCTTGTTGTAAAGTCTGTTTCATCTGCCATTTATAGAATTGTACAAAATTTCTTATCCTTTGTTTTCGTGTGCTCGACTATTTTTTCTACCCTTTTTACTTTCAGCCCATCTTCCTTCATATTTAAAGAGCAGTTTTGTAGAAAACACATCATCAGGTCTTCCTGTACATCCCGTCTGACAGTGTCTTCCTCTTCTATGGAGAGGTTAATCCATTCATTTTTATGGAGTTGTTAATACGGGTGTATTCAAGTTTGCCATCTTGGCATTTGATTTTCTTTTCTCCACCCATTTCTCTTTACTTTTTCTTCTTTCCATCCCTTATTTTGAATTTTCATCACCCCACTTTATATACTTTATCAGCTTATTACATATACCTCTATTTCATTCTTTAACAGGCCAGTCTGGAACTGATAATACGCCTCTTTCGTGTATCACAGACTATTCAAATAGCATACACCACTTTCCATGTAATGCAAGGACTTCATCATTCTATACTTCGATTTCCCCCATCCTTCCCTTTGGGCTATTGGCAGCTATTTAATTTCTGTATTTCTTGTAAGTTCAAAAGTTCAGTGTAATTATTTTTGTTTAAAACTGTCGATTTATTTTTGTTACAGCTTTATTGAAGTCAAATTGGTTAGAATAAAATTTATGTATATACAACATTCAGATACATTCTGACAGGTTACATGCATGTCACCATCACCACCATCAAGACGTGGTCACCCCCAAGCTACCCCAAGCTCCTTGTGATCCCCTTTTCCTCCCTCTTTCACCTCCTCCTCACAAAACTGACGCCCGTCCTCTGTGCCCAATCATCTTTCCTGGTCTTATTTCAGTGGGCACTGTTACATTGTTGCCAGTATCAACAGTTTGTTCCTTTTTATTGCCCAGAAGTACCTGGATAGATGCATGGGCCACATTTGCTCATGCACTCACATATTAATAACCATCTGGATTGTGTCGCTTGCAGCTGTCAAAACAAGCCTGCTGTGAAGGCTGTGGATACATCTTTGTGTGCACAAAAGCCCTCACTTCTTTCAGATGGATACCTAGGAATGTCCTGTCCAGTTCATATGGTAAATGTGTTTCACTTTTTAAGAACTGACACACTGTTTCCCACGTGTTGTAGCATTTTATTTCCCATCAGCTATGAGCGTCCCCATGCCTGCATATGGTCACCCAAACCTAGAATGGTCAGTCTTAAACTTTAGATAGGTGTGAGGTAGAGAGCCACTGTACTTTGATTTCTGTGATTAATAATGATATGTGCTTATTTGCTATTTGTGTCTTTTTTTTTTTTTTTCTTTTTAAGGAGAGGTGTAGGCAGGAATGAATGTGAGTAAGCAGGCAGAAAGAGAGAGAAGAAAGAGGCGCTCCGTATCTGGTTTATTTAGTTGTTCATCTTGGCAGTGCTCTCTGGCCCAGGACGAGAACCCAGGTCCTTGGGATGTTTGTGAACTACTCTTTGGCCCAGAGGCAGTTGACCAAACCACTCCCTCCACAGGGTGCACCCAGCATATCTTCCTAGAGAAGTACCTATTCAGATATTTGGACTGTTTTGTAATTGGCTTTTTTGTTGTTGTTATTGAATTATGAGATTGAACTTTTATACAATTATGAATTTCTAAAATCAGATTATTTCTTCTACTCTCTAGTTTGTCTTTTTCACGGTTTTAACACATGATTTTGGTACTCTACGAAATTGTTACCCAACCCAAAACATTTTCTCCTTAAGTTTTATAGTTTTAGTTTTCACATTTAGGTCTATGATCCATTTTGAGATACAAGTACAAATTATATTGTTACACAAGTACTTTTCATTGCCCTTAATCCATGCAAAAGACCCCAGTGACAATCGCTGACATTTGTTGAGTACCTCCCACAACGGTCTTATCTAATAGGCACTGTTAGTATCCCCGCCAGCAGACCAGCGCAGCACAGAACCGTTCAAGGTCACCCAGCAGAGTAGGCTGCAGAAGCTGGCCGGCCCTCCAGGCAACCTTAGAATCGCCCTCCGGGTGTGAAGGCAGGAAAGTTTTCGGGGCACCTGCCACAGACAGGAAGCGAACTTCCATGCGAACAGGAAGCGCTGCCATTGGAAGCACCGGGTGGGGCTATTTCTAAATGTTTCGAATTTTCTTTGAAATTACAGGTGGAATTGTTTAAGCGTGAAGGAGGCCCACCAAGGGGATAGCAGGTTCAAGTGCAGGATCTCAGGAGAGGGGCTGCCCTGGATTTTCTCATTTCGCCACAGTGATCATGTATTTGTATCCCGGGTGGCGTGGAAACATCCTGAAGCTGCGGGGGCGGTGCCGGGCAAGGCACCACCTGCGGCGCGGGGCGGGGCGGGGCTGCCTGGCCACAGCCCCGCCCCCCCCTCCCCGCCCACCATCTCGCCCCGCCCAGTCCCGGGCTGCTCGGAAAACCTGGAGCCTGGAATTCTCCGCGCGGCTGTGACTCTGGCCCCGAGCGCCATCCCCTGCCCCCGGCAGGGCGACTTGGTCCGGAGCGGCAGGGTTGGAAGCGGCGCGCCCGGACGCAGCCTCCCTGCCAGGCTTGCCCACGGGCGCGGGGCGGAGCGGCGCGCACAGCGCGGGGCCGGAGCGCGGGGAGGAGCCGCGGGGAGCAGGGCGGGCACACAGGGTGGGCAGAGCCGGAGTGGCAGGCGCCGGGCGGCGACCCCGGGCTGGCGGGCGCCATGCAGCGGGACAGCGGCCAGGCTGTGGGTCAGTGGCTGGACTTGCGGCTGCCATCCCCGATGTCGCGCGCGCCGCGAGCCCCGGGAGTGTGGGGTCGTTTCCGGGACCGGGTCGAAGCTCCGGGGGCAGCCCAGCCAGGTGGCGCTCAGGACGCCCGGGCGGTGGCCAGGCCTTGGCACGTGATGACCTGGGCCTGGGCCCCGCTTTGTCCGCACCCCTGACGGCTCTTGGTGCAGGTGGCCCGCCCGTCTGCGAGCCACGGTGACCCCGCTGCCCGCCCTGCAGCGCACCTCGGGGAGAGCTGGTGCCGCCGCGCTGTCCGCGGCCGCGGGTGCTGGAGGAGGTGCGGGCTGGGCTGCTCGGGGCAGACAGGGGGCGCTCCATCAGCGATGGTCTCCATCACCAGCAGCTGCGTCGTGAGGGGCTCCGGACCCCCTTTAGGGCTCACAGAACCTGTACTCTCCGGTGTAACGCCCATAGCGACCTGGTGTGGGGACTGTCACGTTCAGTGACTTGAACGTGGCCGGGGGGATTTTTGCTAGAGGAATCTGCATTCCAACCCAAATAGGTGGGCGTCAGAATGGCAGTACTAACATGCAGACGCTGAAATTGAGGCTGAAGGGTTCAGGTCCCTGCTCAGAGCCCTCGCTGATGGAGACAGGTTTTGTCACAGAGGGCAAGCAGCATTCAGGCTGAAAGCGGGGCCACAGGCTGCTCAGTTCTGCAGGCTTCAGAGTTAGAAGAGCAGTCCTTGACTAGAGCCTGCTTCCTAGAGCCAGACACTGTAATAATGGTCTCAGTCCTGGGAGGTCCCCTCCAGCTGCCCCATCTTACAGGTGAGGAAACTGAGGCATGGAGATATGATGTGGCTGACGGGGGCAGGACTGACTCTGAAGCTAGATGTTCTAGCTGAGTCCTAGGTATGGCCACTGCACTGTCCGGTGAGTGAGGAGACCAGGGCTCCAGGCCAAGATTGGAGATCTGGAGCCAGTCAGAGAATCCCCGAGGCTTGGTTTACTTGTAAGTAAAGTGAGGGAGTTAGGCAAAGTGATCGCATGGCTTTGCTCTTCAGGGAGCGAAGTAGTGTTGACTGGGAGCTCCCCGGCGACTGTGCTGTTGACTGCTGCTGTCTCTGCAGCGGCTTCCCAGGGCTGGCCACTCTGCCTGAGCCTGATCCTTATGTCTGTCCTGTGAATGAACGAATCACTGAGTGCTGTCTCCCAGCTGCACAGCTCTGCCTGAACCCTGGGACGGGGGCCAAGATGGAAGATTTGGGGCCAGGCTCAGGGTGGGGACATCTGAAGTCAGGCTGTACTTTCTGCTTGTCAGCGAGGTGGCTGGGCAACGCAGAGTAGGCAGCCCAAAATGATGGTCCCAGAGATCCCCGCACTGCTGTGGACACTTGGAAAGGACATTGAGCTCTCTGAGTCTCTTCCTACACCTCTGGCTGTCACGTGGTAGGAAGAACCATGCTGAAGATTAAAGGGACTGATCCTCGGAAAGGGCGTGTTGAGTTCTATCAGTCAGATGAGTGTAGGGCTGAGCAAGACATGAGGACGAGCCTCCCAGAACCTTGACT
Source organism: Solenodon paradoxus (assembly GCA_004363575.1). Taxonomy (NCBI): domain Eukaryota; kingdom Metazoa; phylum Chordata; class Mammalia; order Eulipotyphla; family Solenodontidae; genus Solenodon; species Solenodon paradoxus. The sequence continues at coordinate 30,286 of RJWH01004778.1, read as the reverse complement.
GCTGGACTTGGGGTGGTGGTGGGGGGCTGAATTTCATGCCCAAGTCAGAGGGAGCCATACAGGGGTGTGAGCAGAAAGGGAGGTGGTGGACCCTGAGGCAGCGATCCCTGGGAGGAAGGCAAGTCCTGTGCAGGTGGGCATGAGATGGGTCCTGCCCTGCAGAGGGAAGCATGTCAGCCAGGGTCTCTCCGATTGCAAGCACACATACTCTTTGCACCAGTAAAGACCCACTGGCTGCATGAAATGCCACATGTGCAGAGCCCAAGACTAGCCTGCATCTACGCCCAGGCGCTGCTAAAGGCGCCTCCTCTGTCCACACACACAGCAGAATACGATGTCCCCTTTGCCGAAAAATGCAGTGGCTCCAAGGAGGCTACTGCTTAAAGAGCAATGAGACATGGTCAGCAAAAGAAGCAAGTTCGTGTCATGCCACTTATCTGCCACTGTGCAGGGACAGAGGAGCTTGTTAGTGCACAGATACGAAGCATCCCTAGGAGCAGTCACCTCCAGGGAGGAGACTGGGTGCTGGAAGACCGGGGAGGGGTGGCCTCTGCCTTTTACTACCACCCTAGGGGTACCCCAGGCTTCTGAGCCAAACTTGTGGGTTAAGCTGTAAAACAAAATGTCCTTCAAAAAATGACAGTCCCAGCAAGGGATTCCAAAGCCTGGACCAGGCGGGCCAGCTGCAGGCTTAGTCTTTCCTGTGCTCCGAGCTCTGGGCGGGGGGCTCCTGTACCTTGTCTCTTCAAACACTCTCAACCCTGTGAGGCTGCTATTTTTAGCCCCACTTTTCAGTTGGGATGAAACTATGGCACAGAGAAGAGTAGGGACTTGTCCAGGTCACACAGTAAATGGCAGGACAGGATGTGAGCTCAGAGTCTCCACCCCAGAAATGTTGTGGTTGCTGGTGAAGGTTCTGGGGTGATGGGACCTGGGGGACAGCCCTGACCTATTCTCTGTGCAGAAGCAGCAGCTGGTGAGGAGTGTGATGGAGGGCTCAGGGGAACTAAGTAGGAGAGGTGAGCTTTGGAGGCAGACAGGTAAGTGTTGGAATCCCAACTTCTCCACCTCCTAGCTTGATACTTCGTACAAGGCTAACTCTAAGCTCCTGTTCCTTTGTGTCAAAATAGGGATACCGTTGCCTACTTAAAGGAATTTCTAAAGACTCTAAAGTATCACCTACCAAAGGGTCTGCCAATAATAGGTGTGCAACTAAAATTTCTTTCCCTTTTTACACTTTTTTTGTAATTGTTCAGGTGAGATGTGATCAGTTGTGCTGAGAAATACCAAAATAAAAGCAGTAGCCCTCTGTACTGGTGAGGAGAAGGCTCTGACCCTTACCAATAATAATAATAAAAAAAATTCCCCAAATAAAATAGTGGTTTAGACAAGATAGAAATTTCTTTCTTATGTGAACGACAGCAGAAGGTAGGTGGTTTGAGGATAGTGTCAAGGGATTACAAACAGCAGGCTCTCACTGATCTGCTGTCCTTATCATGTGGCCTTATGACCCACAGTGGCTGCTTGTACACCAGCCCTCATGTCTGCATTCTAATCTGCAAGAAGGAAATTTTGCCACAGCCACAGAGAACTGTGTGATGAATTTAACTCAGGAGCTTTCCTCTTCTTAGAACCAAAGTTGAGTTCCCAGTCTCGGAAGCACTCTCCTTTTGTAGAGGCCTTTCCTGGGTGAACTTCATGAAAAGCCAGCCTGACTTACCAGTGGAGGTGGATTCAGAAATGCCAAATGACTTTAGTGGAAAGTAATGGAGTAGGAATAGGATACAAGAGGGCTGACATCTGTTACAGTAACAGCACCTGTTAGCTGAGATTCTTGTCTCTGACCCAGCTCATTTAACCCTCAAAGCTGGTGTGGTAGGGGCTCATATCGCCACCGCACAGAGCAGGGAACTGAGGCACAGAGAGGGTAGCCAGTGTGCTCGAGGTTCACTGCCAGCACAGGGAGCCAGGGCTTGAATCTGGACAGTCTCACTCCCGAGTCCAGTGGGGTCCCTCCACTGTCCTGCCTTCTCGCGTTGGCATCTAGTCTGCAAACCTTGTTAAAGCTGATAGGAGAAATCAGGCAAGGGGTCTGCTGAAGTCCGCTGGCCCTCTGTTAAGAAAATAGAAAAGTACTTCCTTTGCAGCATTGGTTTCTTGCAGAGCCAAGTGAATCGGAACTGATCTACCCTAAGTCAGAACCATAATATCTAAAGGCAGAAACCCAGGCTTCAATGGCTTCCCGCTGGTTTCTAGAATCTTGTGATGAAGATACTGTCTTGAAATAAAATCCTCACCGTTCAAACTGCAGACAGAGCTGGAGGAGCGCGTGCCATGTGTCCCTTCACCAAGACACTGCCTCTGGGAAATTAGGACACAGATTTTTGCTGGGTAGTTGATTACAAAACCCATGAGGCCAAGAGTCCCTTCCCAACCCTGACTGTGGTCCCATCCAGGCGTCAGTCTGGGTCCCAAATGAATGACAGGGGCAGTTGCATAACCGCCAATGCTTTCCTCCTTGAGTCTTTCTCAGGAGCCTTGTAAAGGCCTGTTCATTATGGACTCTTGAGGACTTCGCCTTCTGGCTAAAGAGAAAACACAGTCACAGAGTCCCTGGTAGGCACCAGGCATGGTGCTAACTCTTTCCGCTGTGCGTCCACTCTGACCACTGAATTCCGTGGTGTCCAGTTAGGGGCTGCAGAGGGGAAGGCACCTGCCAGACTTCTGGCATGTCTGGGGGAGGGGATGGCCCCACATTTGTCACCTGAGCCCCCTGAAACTTCTGCTACACCCTGCTGACCCCCAGAGGAAGCTTGCTTCGTTCAAGAAAATACTACTTACAAAACCAAATATCCAAAATTCACTGTCAGTTGTAATGTGAACAAAAAAGTCTGTTCAGGCCAGGAACCCTGCTGGAGTGGATTTTTCCCCTCGAATGTTGTCACCTGATGCTCTGCTCGACTGCAGCTACATTTTTTTTTTTTAAATCAGTCTCCTTGGCGCTCTCATGCTCTACTTCTCTCTTTTCCTTTGAACTGATGTACTCAGCGGTGTGGGAAACGTTCTGTGCGTAGTAACACCCCGTGCTAATGATTAGCTTGCTGAGTACGTGGCTCTATTTAGGGCAGAGTCAATTTGGTATAAATCCTGTGTGAGAAATGCAGCAGGAACAAAGCTTCAGAGCCAGAGGTCCCCGCAGGCTTCCCAAGCGCCGCTGTCTAGTAACTATGGTTTCTGGGCAAACTAAGAACCCACTCAGGAGGGATTATCTTCTCATAAAGAAGCTGAAACAAAGAGCGAAGGATGGCGCTGAATGATAAGCACATCTAGTTTGATGTTCAGGCTTCTCATACTAACATTGAGACACATCCAATAAAACAGGTAGGTGTCCGCATTGGACATGTGTCCTCCAGTTGAGAAAACCACAGAAGACAAAGCAACGTCCCCTCTGCGCCACAGCCGAGCTGCTGAGCAGGAAGAGCAGCTGCCCGTCTGACGGGGCGCGTGGCCCGGCTCCTGTCTGTCTGGACTCCAGGCGACTGAGGGTCTCCAGCAGGAGGCAGGCTGGGCTCCCGGCTCTGGGCTGGCGCTGTCACTCAGCGTCTCCCTAAGGCCTGGGATGATGATAACAATCGGGCCAGCTGGGGAGTGTGGGACTTATGCTCAGGAACAGGTGTTGGAAAAGCCCAGTGAGCTCAGATTGTGGAAACCGCCTTTCCTGTTTGCTTTTTTGAAAGTAGAGGGGGCCGGGCCCTGGACGCTCTCCATGGTCCTGAACAATGGTCCGCAGGCCGCGCGGACTCCAGGGGTCAGCGGTATCTATGCATGGGAGTGAGCCTGGACAGTGTAACTTCTTGCCCACCGCCTGCATGCCTGGCAGCTTGCTCACTCATTAGCTCACTCACACGCGTGCTCACTAGCCTGGCTTTGACTTCTGCCTGGCCACACGCTGCCCTCCTGCTCCGTAAACCGCCAATGCCAGCAGCCGCCCTGACCTCCTCTGTCCTTTGAGCCCCAGCACAGCTGGCCTAACTGCGGCAGTGGTGGGTCCTCACCCAGCCAGCCTTCTGGGACAAAGACCTGCTTTAAACTGCCTGACCCTGGGACAGTCAGGGCATGTCTGGGAAGGGCTTAGAAAACCGGAGAACTGAAACAGTTGACACAGAGGTTCTAAAAGCCACATTTTGATTACTCTCTACTGCTTGGGACACCCCTGTGTTTCATTAGGCATTTGTGAAACTGAGCCCAGAATGCAAGGGCATGCAGGCTGTCCTGCTGAAATCCCTGTTCCTGTAATGAATTGCAAGTCAGCCTCCTTTGTTAGAGTGTGAGTCGCTGGAGGCTGGGGCCTGAGTCTTATTCAGCCTCTGGCTCAAGCATGGCATGGAGTCCCCATGATAGCAAGAGTTCAGATGCTGCTGATGAACCAAGGAACGTTATGAACAGAGGAAAGTGTGGGTTTCCCTCCCAAGAGCTGACTTAGCCGGTAGTCAGAAAGCATTTCCTGGGCGCCTGGCTCGATTCTAACTAGGCGAACAGAAATAGTCCTCACTGTAAGCCACAAGGTAAAGACAATTGTGATCCCCGTTTTATAAGTGGGGAAACAGAGGCACAGGGATATGACAGGCAAGTAAGTGGCAGAGCTGAGAGGTGATCCCAGGCTGAGCCTCAGGCCAGCTCAGATGTTAACTCTCTGTCCCTGCCCCATTTCCAGGGCAGAGGCTTGGTCCCACCCCCTGTGACCTAGTAGCATAAATCTTGAGTTGCCTTCTTGACCACACCTGATGGTTTTATGCAACTCAGTCGAGAGGGACTGGCCTGCTTCCAGCGCCTGCTGGGGACACATTGGCAGTGATCTGACTTCAGGGCACAGCCTTTGCTGCTCTGCGTGCAGAGCTGCTCACAGGTGAGAGGCCTGTAGGTGAAGCTGCAGCAAACTGTCATTGTTAGAAACTGACCCAGATACGATCCATTGTTCTTGACAATCTTCTTCTGTGTGGTGTGTCTGTTCCAGAAAAGGAAAGGGGGCCAGCCCAAAGGCAAGAAAAGGAAACCCCCGAGGGATCTTGCTGTTCCCCGTGCTCCTACGACAGGGTAAGATGGGGGGGCGTATCGCATAACCCCTGGGTTCTGCTGTGTGCTGAGCCTGGTCTCCAACCTTTATCTGCTTTTAGGACCCTTGATCTTGAGGGTGCCTCACATTGCAGGGAGTGTGGGTGGGCAGCTTCACTCTCTAAGCTGTGATCACATTCTGATGTCCATCAAGGACAGGGGAGCCAAGCTCAAGTCACAGACAAGAAAGGGGAGCCATGCTTTCTATTCCAGGCTTGCAGATGGGGTGCTCTGGGGCCTCAGGCGAGGTAGTTAAGTGTTCGGAGAGCCTCGAAACACCCCTGCCTGAGCCCTGAGATCCTCTCCCTTATCCTGGGCCCTGTGGACTACGGAAGAAAGGCCCCATGCCAGTCACTTCTCACTGCCCTCAGGGTCACCTTCTTCCTCTGGAAGCCTGTGTGCTCCTCTCTTTATCCTCAGGATTCCCGCATTCTCAGAGTGAGGGTCTCTCAGTTTTCCATCATTCCTGGGGACAGGCATTTTGGTCCCAAGCCTGGATCATCTCCCTCCAGCACCCATAGCCTTCCTTCTGCCCCTGGACATGAATCCTCCATGATCAGAGGGTAGAGGGCCTGTCCAGGAACGTGAAGGCCACACAGCAGCCCTGAGCAGGTGGAATGATGCCCACGACAGAGGGGAACAGGCTTGGACAGGTTAGGTGACTTCACTCGCCTCCCTGCCCTCCTGCAGAGAGCCCTGTAGTGCCTGGGTCAGTCTCAGGAAAAAAACAGCCTCCGTGTGATTTCCCTCCTAAAATGAACCTCCATTTTGTTGGTTAGCAGGGAAAACAGGGGCAAACCCATGACTACTTTTATAAAAACCAGAAAGTGGAAGAGGCGGGCCCTGCTGACACCGGCCAGTGACTTGGAGAAGTTGTGTTTTCTCCTTTCCTGGCACAGCTATGTGATATTCCTCAATGAGCAGAGGGATCCACTAAGAGCCAAACACCCAGAGCTGCCTTTTACCAAAATCACGCAGATGCTGGCTGCCGAGTGGGCTTAGCTGCCTCCAGAGAAAAAGCAAGTGAGTCCTTTACTGTGTAGAATGAGGAGACATGGACGGCTGGCTGCAGCTCCTTTCGGAAGCAGAGGACCTGCAAATTCCTCTGTCCACGCTGGAGCCAGAGAGAACTTTTGGAATGCAGGTGTGCGCTGCATCTCCTCGATGGCTCTTGGGACCCACCTTCTTCCAAACTGTGTCAGGCAGAGCGGCGACTCCCTGGGACATGGGGAAGTTGTCAGATGACTGTTGGGAGCTCTGGAGTAGACATTTCCCTCTGCAGGTCTCTTTTGGAGTATTTAGTCTTACTTTGTTGACTTCCACTATGTCAGTTAAGGGCCATGCTGTCCTGGAGTAAGGCTGTGGAAGGAGAGCTGCAGCAAAGCACATTCGTGGCCCCTAGTGACACATCCCTCAAACCACAGTGCTGCCCCAGGACACAGACACGGTGGCTTCTTCTCTAACCCTGGTCCACTCCCAACTCATCTCAGTGCTGAAAGCCACCAGGAGGCGGGTGCTAGTTGATTGGAAGGAAAACCTGGACTGCACCATCATTCGAACAAGGAATGGACTCCCTTAGGCAGTGAGGTCCCCATCCCTGGAGGCGCAAGCAGTGCCCCGTGGCCTCAGAGAGTCCCAGGCAGGTTGGACAGGAGGACGCTGCAGCCCCCACCGGTGGGAAGAGTCTTGGAATCACACTGATGCTTCTTCCAGGTATGTATTTACCGGGCTGACAAGGACAAGCAACGCCACAAAGACAAGAGCTCAGGGTCCTCCGAGCCTTCCTGCGGAGGCAGGCGGCGCACGCGGCGCAGGGGCCCTGCCGTAAGTGGCTGCGCGGGGCGCGGGGCGCGGGGCGCTGGGAGCGCCAGGCCTGTCCGGCTTGGGATCAGCGTGCTTGTGCGTTCATGCCCCTTATGTGCGTTGTGTGGTCATTACTCCCGTAACAGGAATGCGGGAAAAGGGGTCCCGTTCCATAGGTGGCCTTTTCATCTTGCTGATGGTTTCTGGTATAGGAGCCTTAGCGCCTGCGCTTTTGGAGCCTAGGGGTGGGGGGCGGGTGCAATCATCACCAAGACTAGTGTCTAAGAATTTTCCACCTAGGTTTTCTTCTAGGACGCTTACAGTTTCCATTCTTAGATCTAAGTCTTTATTCCAGTCCCAGTTCATTTTGTATGTGGTGTAAGAAAATGTCCAGTCTCATTCCTTTGCATGTGAGTGTCCGGTTTTCCCACCACCACCAAGACTGGCCTGTCCCCGCGCCCCAGTACTGGTATTTGCTCAGCGCAGCCTTGAACCTTCTCACCCCAGGTCCACATGCCCTGTGACAGATGTGCTAATGGGTGGTGATGATCACTTTACAAGGAATCCGTGTATCTCTGGACACTTTAAACAGATCCATTTAATTGTCTACAAGTCCTCCCCGCGCTGTGGGGGGCGGGGAGCCACACCCTCCCCACGCAAAGCAGCTGCCATTCCCGGCTTCCTTCTGGTTGTTCCCACACCTCCCGAGCCTGATTTAAGTAAGAAGCACCTCAGTCCCTCCACCCACTGAGCAGTCAGGCTGTGCTGCAGCTGGTGATGATTTTGTCCTTCGAAAGAGGAAAGGAGCCTGCAGTTTGGAAGTGAGTTCTCCGCCCCAGTGTGCGCCTGATCGCTGCAGTCTTGTTAAAGTGCAGATTCTGAGTCAGCAGGTCTGGAGTCTGCCTTTCCCACTTGGCCCTGGTGTTGCTGGTGCTCTGGTTACAGGACCAAGCTCTGAGAGCTCTGGGGCCACGTCCCCGCAGCCTCCGTGGTCCCCACAGGCCACCAGCGTGCAGCTGCGGGCTCTGGCATTACCCAGCCTGAGCTAGGCGGGATGTGCGGGGAGCTAACACGCTGCAAGTGCACAAAGCGGGGCGAAGACGCGGACTTGGAGGATGCACACCGCACCCCACCCCACCGCGTGGACACCCCGAGGTGTGGTCGCGCGCCCCCTGGAGGCTCCCATGGGACGAGCCTTGGCGCTCAGCAAGGCCCCCCTTCTGACCCTCTTTTCCTGACCCATTTCCCTGCTCCGCTGGCTGCTACACTTCCCGGGGTCACTGCCAAAACAATGTGCACCAGAATCCCGGTCTCAGCGTCCACCTCTGGGGGTCCCAGCCTAAGGCGGAGAAGGAAACCCCCTTTATTATCTGCTCACCATGCCTTCACCATGGAGACACTTTCCATTTCTTTCTTTTTCTTCCTTAGTAGAAGTCTTACCGCTGCACCCACTGGGATGCACTTCATGATCAGACTCCCAGGAGCAGGGCTGCTCCTGGCCAGTCTCCTCCAAGGAACATAGGAAGGACACATTTCCATCAGGCGGCCTTGGGTGTCCCCACCAGAGGTGTAGGGTCCTCCTTCCCCCTGGATTCTTCCCTGGACACTCCATGCTAGGAGATGAGCAGCATCCCAGAACGTTCCAGCAGAGCCTTCAGGCCTCCACGTTGCTTTCATTGCTCCCGCTGGGCCTGGCCAGGAGCTGCCTCTCAGTAGTCAGGTGCAGCAGAAGTGCAGATGCAGGTTCAAGTCCACGCGCTGGCGCTGGGACCTTGCCCGGGTCACTGGAGCGCTCTGCGCCTGTTTCCTCATGTGATGAAAGGCTGAGCAGGACTCTGCACAGGCGTAGATGAATCAGGTCAGGCTGTAGGGAGCTGGCACGCAGCACTTAGAGAATCCAGTGGGTGGGGTGCCCCTCGCTCTGGGGCCTGGGCCCCCCACTGCAGCTTCACCCAAGGTAGGGGTCTGAAAACCTGCCAACACTCGCTTAGAAGGTGAGTGTTTCAGGGTTTGTGGGCTGTGCAGCCCATCCCACCCCAGGGCCTCCAGGACAGCGGCCAGAGGCAAAGTGCAGAACACGGCAGGGCCACGTGCTGATAAAATGTTATTTACGGAAACTGGACAAAGGCTGAGTGGCTCTGTTGGCATCTCCAGATTCTTCCATCCATTGTACTTAAGGGGTTTCTACCTAATGTTTATTTTCTATCAAATTCCTGCAAATAAAAGAAATCATTCAGAAAACCTCTGCTCCAGTGTAAGAACTGGCAGATACCCTCACCCGCCCAGCTTGTGGAATCTCTGCTGGCTCCCAGGAGCTGCCGGGCTCTGGTCCTCATCACCCATGTGAAAGCTGAGGCTGTGCACTGAGACCACGGGCCACATCATGGGTCATTCTCTGCTGACACTTTTATCCCTAAAATGCCATTTGTCAGACTTCACAGAAAGCATCTCATCTTGCTTAGCCCTCAGTCATGCTGTATTGCCTGTAGACTGTGATCTCAGGAAGAGCTGGAATGTTCCAGAGACAGTCAGTCAATGAGTGTGGTGTGCAACAGGCAGTTGACAGGTGTCACTGTTATTTGAAGCATCGCACTTTCAAAAGTTAAGGATATAAAATATCATCATCTGTGAAGCGATCACCTAGAAGCTGCCAGGCTCATAAAAAAATGACTATTTTCTGTTTTTCTCACTGACCTCTCATCTTCGCTCCATACTGGGCCTGGTGTTTGTAAACTGAAGTCAGAGGCACCTGGCTGGGGCTGAGCAGTTGAAGTCAAGTGCCATCTCTCCGAAGCAAGTGTGGAGACACTCATGTCTTTTAAAAGGAAAGGTGCAGGCAGGAGTAAAGGCTACTGAGTAGTCAAGCAGACAGAGAGAGGAGGAAGAATCGTTTTATTTTATTTTTCATTTTGTTGTACATCTTGGTTTTATTCCCGCTCCAGGAGGCAAACCTGGGTCCTTGGGGTGTGTGTGGATGGCGCTCAGCCGGAGGTGGCAGACCTAACCGCTCCTCCACCAGGGCGCCCCAGCATGGAGACCTTTAGAGATCGTTGTTGTCAGCCTCGCATGGTACTTCGGACCCTCTCATTGACGCCCCCACCCCACCAAATAAGGTTGAGCCCTTTTCTGAGACCAACTCTTCGAAATGGTGCCTTTTGCTTCTCCTGCAGCAGTAGGTCCACCAGCCAGTGTGTTCAAGAGTGAGACCGACTTCACCGCAACCAAGGTGCGTATTCTGGGGGAGTCGGCGTTTAACTGGTCACAGTTAAACATGGGTGTGGTCCTTATCCCTGGATCTGCGATGCTACCTCGTCTGGCAGAGGCGGGTTTCAGGATATGCTGAAGGCAGGGAGCTTAAGAAAGGAGGCTGACCAGCCACTGGCGCCCTTACCACAGAGGGGCAGGGGGGTGACGCAGAGAAGGCAGAAGGCAGTGCGAGCCCAGAGGCGGAGAGTGCAGTGATTGGCCACATGCCCAGGAAAGCCATTGGCCACCATAAAAGGTTGGCAGGGCGGGGAAGCAGGCTCCCCAGGGGTGTGGGTCTCTGCCACCCCTGCATATTGTCCCTTTGGACTTCTGGTCTCCAGAATTTCGAGAGAACCCTGTTCCACGGTAAGCACCACATTGGGACAGAGTGGTTAGAGCAGCCACAGGAGTCGGTTCCTCGCTGGGGTGTGGCTTCCACCACGGTCCCCAGGGAGGCCGGGCTTGGCCCCCTTGAACAAGTGTGTGTGGGGCTCAATATGTGGGCAACATGAGGCCAGCGTGAGGATGCAGAGGCAGGTAAAGGGTGGTTCCACGTCTCCTGCCCGGAGGAGACAGCAGTTTCAAGGTAGATTCCAGCAGGGATCTGCTGTGAGGGGCACGTCCACCGTGGGCACTAGCCGCTGAGCTGTGGGCAAGCTGCGCACAGGGCGGGTGATTCTGAGATGACTCTTTGTCTTTCTTTAAAGATTCTTATGAAAAATAAGTAAAGGAAAGATAGAGGTAGGAAGGAAGGCAAGTGGGCAGGCAGGAAGAGAGACGAGGAAGAGGCATGCATTCATTTTATGGAGTTGTTCATCTTGGTTGTCCCCTGGACAGGAACCTGGGTCCTTGGGATGTGTTGGACTGTGCTGGTCAGAGGCAGGGGACTTAACTGCTGCTCCACCAGAGCACACCCCTGACCTGCCTCTGGTGACACGTGGCACGTGTCAGTTACAGCTCCCCTTCCCCCAGCCCCTCTCCGACAGCTGTTCTGAACATCTGTGTCATTAAGAATAACTCGGGTTGAAGCACTTTAGATGACAGTTTCCCCGAGTGCAGAAACGTGCCTGTTTGCAAATGATCGCTCCGTGGCTGAAGGTTAGACAGGCAGAGGAACTTTGCCTTTTGATGCACGAGATGAGGCTCAGTGAAGAATAAATGGAAAGTCCCTGAGGAAACACTAGGCGGGCTGGCGGCAGGAGGCGTGAAGCGGCCAGGGCTCCGGGCGCACCAGCAGACAGCAAAGGCCCCGAGCTGGGCAGCAGTACGGTGACGCTGGGGGCAGGCTGAGGGCTGGGACAGGGCCCGTATGGCTGCTGTCCCCGATGTTGGGAGGGGTAGAGGTGTCCCTTATAGGCGCTGCCCCTTGAGTTTTCATTGGCAGTGAAACTGGCTTTCATCAACAAGTAAAGATAACGGAGAAGGAACATAAGGGCAGGTGGATGTAATTACAATGGCATCTTCTGAAAGGCGCCACAAGAAACACTAACCCACCCTGGGTGGGACTGAGATGTTGTGTAGCTTTATGATTACTTTACACACTGACCCTTTTATTACATAAAACCTGCACTTACAATAAATATAAACATGGTTTTAAGTGCACCACCTTTTATCACTAGGAGAGGATTCCAGGGTCAGAGGGAAAGGACTTCCTGAGTGGTCATCTGCCTGAAAGGCTAGTCTTGTGGAGCAGGCTGGGGCTGCTGGGGCCGGAGCCCCCTCCATGCCCCCAGGGGCCCGCTCTGCGCAGGGGCTCCCACCAGCCCGCCACCCTTTCCCTGGAGCCTGCACTGCCTCTCTGTTAAGACCTTCCGTGACCTGCTCTTCTTCTGCCTGCCTGCCACCAGCTCCCACCCGCCGTGGAGTAGTGAGGGTGCCATTCCGGAAGCCCAGCCTCCTTCCATCCCCATCCTGTGACCTTAAGACAGGCACTGTTGGTCACACCTGGAATGAGAACCACAGAAGATAAATGGTTTCTGGCTATCTTTTCCTTTGACACTTTTTCTAGACAACTTGTGATTTCTTTTGACGATGTTTCCTAATCTGGGCTTCCAGTTGCAAAACTATGTGCTTTGTTTTGTGTAAACAATCACAGAAAGCAAGGAGAAATGATGCCATAACAGACACCCTTTAACACACGCTCCCACTCCCCCCGCTTACCCTCTGGTGACCTCAGTGCTGCGTCAAGGCCCCACGTTGAGCGGAACTTTATCCGATCCGTTCATCTGCTTCATTCTCCGTACTCCAGATAAAGGTGAAATCATCCAATATCTCTTTCTTCTGCTGCTTATTTCACACAGCAAAATAGCCTTGAGCTCTTTCCATGTTGTCACAGGTGACCAGGTGACACGTTTTTCGTGGCTGAGTGGCATGCCACTGTGCAGATGCGCGTCTTCCTCAGGCACCACCGGTCGGTGGACGCTCGGCACTGCCAGGTGTTGGCTGTTGAGTCGCGCCGCAGTGAACACAGGGTACAAACATCGTTTTGAGGTTTTATATTCTTTGGCTAGATACCTAGAAATGGGATTACTGGGTCACACAGAAGTTCTATTTTTGCTTTTTTGAGAAGTATCCATACTGCTCTCTGAAGTGCCCGTTCGCACTGTAGGAGAAGCCGTTTTCTCCACACCCTCATCGGCACCTGCTGCTCCTGGACTTTCCGATGCAGGCCATTCACAGGCATAAGGGGCAGCTCCGTGTGGGCTTGACTCGCACGTCTCTAGTAAGTGACGGAGATCATTTTTGAGGTGCTGTTGGCTGTCTGAATGTCCTCTTTAGCGAGGGACTATCAGGCGCTCTGCTCATGTTTTCATCAGGCTGGTTTATTTTTACCTACAAGGGTCTTACTAGGAGTTATCTGAGTGACCGCTGGGTCCCTCCCATAATGGTTACAAAGGTCAGACCTGAGAGGCTTAGAAGATGACCCTGGAACATCAGGGCTGAGTTTCCCGTGATGATATCTTTCTACAGGCACAAGTGGGGGCAGGGAACATCTCGTTGAGGCGCGTGTGCGGTTCAGCGCTGGCTCTGATGTCAGAGCGCGGGACGGGGGCTCCCCCAGACACCGCGCCCTCGGGGCCCTCCTCCCGCTCCTCTCCCTGGAGGCCCCGAGCCGGGCCGGGCTCCCTTCTGCCCGCTCACTGTCACCTCCCCACTGGGTTACTCTGCTCCCCTAGGAGAGGCAGAGGGAAGTCTCACGAGGCATGAAAGAAACTGCGCAACTTCCTCCAGGTCCAGAGGACACCTCTGGGCTGAAGAGCGCCTTTCTGATAAGACGGAGAGGTCCTGAGAAGCAGAGAGGGCAGCGGTGACCTGGGCATGCGCAGCTCCTGGGCAGGACATACTGAGTCTGTGTCAGAGCCACCGCTTGTGAGAGTCTCGGAGTCTGACACCTCTGAATGGTGCAAACAGATACACACAGCTCTGTTTTTTAACTAGCTAGGTTTTCCATTTAAAAATTAATGCATGCTCAAACAAAAAACACACAAACAGCGCACAGAGGTTCTGGGCACGAGAGGGGACCCTGCTCACAAGCCCCACTTCCCCTCCCCGCCTCTGCCTCCCAAGACGTCCAACGACAGGTGTCGAGTGCGTCGTCCAGAAGATGCCATGGACACACAAGCTGTGCTGCCGTTATCTGCAGATTTAGAGAAAAGCTCATGCTTGTCACTTAGTTCGAGAGTTCGTTTTGGCGAAAGATTCTAAAGCAAATCCTTCAAAAGCAAGACCCAGAACTAGTCATGGGGATTCCGGCAGCACTGTCCACTGTTGAAAAGTCCTGTCCTACCCTCTGTGCCTCCTGTTGACAGAGGTCTTGGATGCTGGGAATTCCCAGCTGTGCTCAGAAAAGCCTCCAACTGGCCAGGGGCCTCAGAGGTGGAAAGCGACTGGCAGATCCCTGCCCACACAAAGCCCGTGTTCCTTCTCAAGGTCCTTGCGTGCCATCGAGCCAGCTCCCTGTACCCTTCGCACTCACCGGACCCTCTCTGGCCCGCAGGGTCACGGAGGCAGTGCCCTGCACTGCAGGACCTGCAGACAGTCCTTCAGCTCCCTGCACAATAAGAAGGAGCACCTGCTGGGGAAACAGCACCTGCAGAACCTCACAGGCAACGCCACTGCCTGCCTGCAGCCCCGGCACCTCCGTCGCTTACCTGCAACTTAAAGACGGATCTAATCGAAAGCCTATAAGCCAGGTGGGTGGGTCTCCAGGAACAGCGGGTGTGCCCACCTGCCCCTCGGGGCCTCCTGGAACCCTTGCTCGTGGTGTCCAGCCCTCTGGCTCTAAACTGTCCCCCGAGCGTGTTGGCCAGCACCGCCTGCGGGCCTGGACACCACCTTCTGCCTGCATGCAGCGCTCCACGTGGGTCACCTGGGCCCCCCGCTCCAAGTCTTGCTGAGCTGGTCACTCTGTGCTCGGCTGCGTGCCCCCTGCCCTCCCCCCGTCCCCATGGCTTGATGTCCCTCCATCTCCCAGCCACTCTCATTCATGTTGTTTGCCTGCTCCCACCAGAATATGAGGCTCTGCTGTCTGGGCACTGGGATTGTTGCTCTTTTATTCACCGCGGTGTCTCCCAGGCCTAAAGCGGGCCAGGCACGCCGCGTCGTCGACTGTGGGTGATGGGAGCACGAATATGTCCAACGCATAAAGCCTGAGCGTTTAGTTCTTCCAGACACTGGGCCAGGTGCTGGGGACACCGCCAGAATAGGACAGAGCCTTGTCCCAGAGAGACTGACGCATGTGGATTAATACAGCAGCTTTGCGCTAAAATGCCACGCATTCAGGTAAAATAAGACGGCAGAAACTGAGAGGCGCCACCACCATCACCGCTATGTAAGTCAGGGTGCGCTGGGACCGAAGAGTGGAATCCACTATGGCAAGTGCGAGACCAAGGACGGGTGCAGTTTTCTCTGTTGCGCCTGGTCTTCAATGTTGACGGCAGAGATGGCTCTGATCAGGCCCTAGCATGCGCCGTGCTCGCTGTGTGACTCGGGGTCGCTTCCTGAGTCTCGCTCTGCGCCGCCTGCCTCACCTGAAGTCGGATGGGATCTTCCGAGCATGTGCCAGAGCCGATGAGGTGTCCTCTGGCCCAGGAAGTCTGCCCTGATCCCCACATGGGGGCCATCATCGGGTGAGGCGCGCCCCTGTCCCCTCTGCCTTGTCACCATGCTGTCCTGACCGTCACCCCCATCCGCAGCACGCGCAGAGGACTGGCACACAGGCGGACTGACGCTGACGTCCGCCCTCGGTGTGCTTCAGGCCATACCTCGGCCCACACTGGACACTCAGCAAACCTTTGAGGAAGGTACACATCGGAGGCTCGCGTCACTGAAAGGAAATGAGCTGTTGGCAGGCACGTCTTGTTCAAGGTGAGTGACGGCGCTGGTGACGAAGAGGCGTTTCATCGCCTGCAACCGAGAACCTGCGTCCAGACGCCTGGAGTCACGCCGCGAGTTCCGCCCGCTGGAGAGGATTCAGACTCGTTTCGAAGTCCACAGTCTCGTGTGCCGGGACCGTGAAGCTGGAGGTGCAGGTGGCTGTGACAGTGACTCAGAGGGCCTTTGCAGCTATGAGAGGAAACCGGCCTCCCCCACCCTCCCAAAACCACGGACGTTTCCATGACCGCTGGCTCTGTCCCTGCTGCTGGCATCGCTGGGACGCTGCCGGAGCGCCGGGTCCTGGGCAGAGCCTGCAGCTGTGGTCCTGAGGGGAGGCCCGGTCTCATGTCCTCCCCGGGGTCCCCGAAGTAGGACTGAGCCCAGGAATCGAACGGCTGCTCCCCGCATCACGGCCCCAGAAAACCTGTGCTCTCCGGCATGGTCCCGCCGCTCGGCAGAGCCAGGTGCTGCGTCGACCTTGTCTGGTCCTGAGAGTTGGAGCCGCAGCATTCACCCGCCCAAAGCATCGCCCGTGTGTCCGCAGAGCACCGGCTTTTGTCCGCTCCCGGGGCGTCGCCCATTTCTACTCTGCGCTCTGCCTCCCGCAGCCTTTGTGCTGTGGTCACATTATTCACCCCACTGTCACGGACCGACCTCCGGCTGTCACCGGGAAGGAGCTACTGGGCCGTGGTCCCCGGCTCCTGCACACTCTGCGTCGGCTGCCTGGTCCTGAGTCACCCGACGACGTTTCGGTCAGCCACACACCCCTATGTGACTGTCCACGAGACGGACTCCGGGCCTGGGCGTGCAGCAGCCGTGTGTTCGGGTGGGCACAGTTACACGCTGTGACACGAACACAGCTGTGGAATCACCTGGCGATGCTGCCTCAGAGCATGTCCCTGCGCTTAAGTGACACAACTGTGTCACGATCCTGGGGCTGCAGCAGTCCACTACTGACCCCCATCTAATGTTCTAGGAGCTCCAACCACTGGTGGTGCCCACCCGGCCTGCCGCCGGCCCTGTGCCCGAAGCTGGTCCCCGAGGGCCTCCCCGCGTGGGTGCCGCCTCGTCCTTGTTGGCCCCCGAAGCTGTCAGGACAGACAAGGGCACATGCTTCTGAGGAAATGGAGGAGCCGTGGCCCCTGTCACTGCAGTGGGGACAGAAAATGGTGCAGCTGCTGGGGGAGCTGTCTGGCTGTCCCCCAAAAGGTTAGACAGAGTGACCGGCCAGCCAACAGCCCCCCTCTGGCGGGCACCGATCAGCTTGGAAATGTGTGTTCACGAAAGCTCATCTGTGAATGGGCACAACGGCCTTCTCCATAAGACCCCCAAAGAGGAAAGGGCCCCATGCCCGTCGGTGGGGTGCTTGCCCTGAGCGGGTAACAGACAGAGGGGACGTGTTACAGCCACGGCCTGGACGCGGGGTCGGTGAGCGAGGCCAGATGCGGGGCCCCATTCTGTGAGCTTCCACTTACACAAGTCCACGACAGGGCACACTGTCACGACAGAAAGAGGGAGCGCTGGCTTCGGACTGGGGAGCTGCTGCGGGCAGGGGCGAGGGATAAAGGGGACCCGTCTCTCTGGGGCTCAACATTGATCACGGTGACGGCATCTCTCCACACGATGGCTGTGTGGTCGGCGAATGGGGACTCAAGCTACTGGGAAAACTAATGGCCCCTCAGTCAAGGACCCCCGCCTGGAGCCCCCGCCGCCCTCCATCCCGGATCCTGTGCCCTCTGATGATCCGTCTGCCTCCCCACAGCAGGGGGACCTGGAGGGGGACGGCTCATCTGCATCCGGACGGAGGATCAGCCCGGAGGGGCGGCTCCTTTCTGCTTAAGGGACTGACCTTCCCCACGGGTGTCTGTCTCCTCAGGGGAATTGGAAAAGGATTCGGCGGCTGCGTGAAGCATCTGGACGCTCTGGACAGAGAGGAAGGGCCGTATCTGAGCAGAAGAGGAAGCAGAGTGTCCCCCCTGCTCCCACTGGGCAGCTTGAGTCCAGGGAAGATTTTGGCTTCACTCGACTTGATCTTTAAACTTCTGAAAAGTGAGTCATCGCATTCAGCCACTCCCTGGAGACTTTGGTGACCAAGGGTGTCATGATCCTTGTGAAAGCTACCTATGTGACGGGCTGGAATGTTCAGTGAGGCAAAAGGAGAAAGGTTGGCAGCCAGGAGAGTAATCAGTGAAAATAATAATCAGGTGGGAAGTAACCAAGGGCTTCCAACGGGCCAGGCCAGGTCAAAGCACTTTTGACACGTGACCTTTCGTTCTCGTAAAGTTCTGTGAGGTCAGTGAAAACATCACCTTTTAAAGGTACAGAAAGTACGGCACAGAGAGATGCAGTAACTCGCCTGTCACTGCACAGCAGCTGAGACGCAAGCCCAGCCACTGGCTTCTGTCCCCACAGTCTCAGCCGCGCACAATTACACCCATGGAATCCGCGCCACCGTGACTGGTGTTTTCCCCGGCAGACAAGATGGGGGGAGTTAGGTTTGTCTTTATCCCTGTCTGTATCCGCCACATTGCTCCCAAGGAGGAGGGTCCTTTGTATCATCAGAGAGAGAATTAAACACATTAAAGAGGCTTGTGAGGAAGAGCTGCACATACTGGGGTTCCAGGGGACGGGGTTTTCGTTGGAGAAGAACAGACATGGATGGCCTTCCCTTGTGTCTCCTCCCAGTCAAGGAACGTGAGCCCGGAGAGCTGAGGAAGACTGCAGAAAGAGCTCAGGCAGAGGAGGCCCTGCAGAGGCGGCTGCTGGAGTTCCAGGTGAGGCGCCTCTCTGTGGCCAGGGCACCGCTGCCTGCCCCGCAGCGAGGAAGCAAAGAGCCGGGCCCTCCGGCCACTTAGAATAACAAACCCCGCCCCACCGGCCTCTTGTCTCCCAGCCAGGATTGCTGTGCGTCCTGGTCAGACAGGGCCCTGCCTGTGTGGTCTCCAGGCACAGGGAGTTACAAGGAGGGCGGGAGTGGGAGGCAGAGCGGGCAGGGCAGCAAGACCCCAGTTGTGAAGGTGCCCGGCGAAGCCCCACCTGACACCGTTCCCTGGAAATCAGCCCCATCAGGGCTCCTCAGAGGGAGCCCTGGGGAGGGGGCTGTCCCTCCCCATGGTGGCCTCCTCAGCAAGGGCGGTGACTGTGCCACCTCCCTGGGACACCCAGAAGGTTGGAGCCTTGGGAACCCACTGCCTGTGTCACCGTGCCTAGGGGCCCCCATGTCTTCCGGGGAGCTGATTCCGCACCGAGTGAGGAGGGCTGCTGGGAAAGCAGGCTCAGTTGTGGGCCTGGGCCCCCCTCACTGGTTGGGGGCCGGGGCAGGTCACCTCCCAGGCGGGACAGTCCGTGTGGTGCTGAGAGCTGAAGGGCCCAGAGGAGGATTTTGCAGGTGGGGGCCATGGGGCAGTTGTCCCGCTTCCCACAGGGGACAGCGCGGGTGGCCCTGGATGCCGAGTGTGCCGGCGAGACGAGACGCCCTGTCCAGCTGTTCACCGTGTACATATTTTCTTTGTACTTCCTTTCACCGTCCCGTTAAGTCCGCACCTGTCAGGTGTTCGTCTGCCTTCACAGGCGTGTCCTGCGTTTCGTCCCCTATTCACTTACTCTTCGACACACACAGCTGTGCCTCACGGACCCACGCGTCCACCCCCACAGAGGAGGTCACTTCTGCCAGGCCCGGAAGATAGTCACAGTGCCCACAGGTGGGACAGGAGGCCCTGCCTGGGCAAACGCAGACAGGTCTGGCATGCAGGGCGAAGGACGGGACCCAGCAAGTCAGTGGCCGCCTCTTGCTCCGTTACTGGGGCAAGTTCGCTAATGGAGTTGCCCTGCGTGCTGCTTACAGCCGAACCGTTTGGGGGACACAGAAGGTGACCTGTCAGCCCCTTCCCCTTCCTGGAGATCTCACTGCTTGTCTGCCTGCAGATTCTTCTGTATGTACTTCTGTGGCGCCGGGAATGGCGTGACAGCCATGCTTTCACCACGGGGACTCGGGGACACCACTGGTCATGACTTGGGACAGGATCCTCAGGCCCTGACCTTCCTGGCTGGATTGGGGGTGGGTCCTGGACTGCCTTGGGCAGTGTTGGTCGGGGACCCACCGGCCTGGCAGCCCTGGAACGGCTCACGGGCACACGGTGGCCCGACCACCAGGTCTGTTCTGACCAGACAAGAGACACACCAGCCCGCAACGGCCAGTGCTGTGTCCATGGCTCTCTGACACTGTGTCATTCGGACCCTGAAATCCCCCATCTGCACACACAGCTCCCTCGCTGAGCCTCCACCTGAGGGGGTGTGGCAGACCCTCGCGCTGACCCCCTGTGACACACGGAGCGAGGACACCCAGGATGTGGGGTGGCCCTGAACACACGGGGTCAGAGGGGAGCTTTCCTGCCATCCGAGGGAGTGAAGCCCAGCCTGGGCCCTGGCAGGGACAGGTGGGCTGGGTCCCGCTGCTTTAGGGACCTGGAGGCCTGCTGTCCCCTCTCCCCGTCCTCTTCGTCTGTCCCCTCCCTCCCACCATGAGTGACTTCCCTGGAGACGTTTATACTTACCTGGTACAAGCGAGGTTCAGGACAAGTAGCCGGGCCTGAAGGCCCCTAAGGAAGGAGGGTTACGCAGGCGTGGCCCCCGCTGGACGCCGGGGGCCAGGAGGAGGTGCTCATTGTCGGTGGCTGGGGCCGGCCGTCCTCTCTGGTGAGGCCTCTTTCCAGCCTGACAAGTGGAGCCTTCACTGCAGCTGTGATCCAGGAGCCTCTGGGGAGCAGGCAAAGTGCTGGGGGCGGGGGGCCTCGGGCCAGTCCTGTTCACTGCACGTCCTCCCAGACGGTCAGCAGAAGACATCTGCGTGGTGCACAGACAGCATAATGCGCACGCCGCCCGCTTCCAGAAAGCACTCGCTGATCATTGACCCAAATTAGAAATGCATCCTGCGTCAGGCCCCTCAGCGGCATTTTCCAGCTCCGCGCCTTTCTGTTTCCTGCGCTTGCCCCCACCTGCTCGCTCGCCCTCTCCACTCGGAAGACGCCTTTCCAGCACGGGCAGCTGCCAAGACAGGGTGCCCTTGGGGATCCAGAAATTGGAGGCGCTGTCTCACGCCCTCACAGAGCTCTGTGTCGGCCGGTGGCAGGGTCTGGCCAGCTTGGGTGAACTGGACTCGGGTGGGTGCGGTGGGGCCTTCCTCCCAGACCAGGAGCAGGGGCAGGGGCCTCCTCCTTCAAGCGCCGGCTGAGCTCTGTGGGGCCCGCATGCTGCAGGTCTCAGGAGAGCTCCGGAGCAGGCCAGGTGACCTGTGTGCATCTGAAACAGCCCTTGGGCCCCACCAGCGCTCCTGGCAGTCACGTCTGCTCTCCCAACTCTGCAGCATGAAAGCGCCCCGCCCTGCCCCGCCCTGCCCTGCAGCGACGGAGACCTGGGGGACATCGCCAGGCATGCCAGGTCGGCTTCCAGAGAAGCATCTGACTGGTGGAGGAAGGACGGGAAGATGGAAGATCCCGAGGCCTCGTGCATGGGACCAACAGACGACTGCAACCAAGTTGAAAATAAATCCATTTGCACAGCAGGCTGGCAGTGTCCCTTCTGTGTGGCCCTCCCTCAGGCTCCAAGTGAGCCACTTTGCTGCGGGAAGATCTGGCTGGAGCGCTCTGTCGCTGTAGCGGACACCCAGAGCATGCAGGCGCACAGCGGGAGTCGCGCCCACCCTCTGCGGCTCGGGGTGCACTGGTTTCCTCTGCTGGATTAGGACAGTAATTGCCACCTGTCAGGCCTCGGGCAGCCAGTAAGGACAGAGGAAGTGGATCAGCTTATCTGAGTGTGGGCTCCCCAGAAGCCGACTCAGATCGGCACTGAAGTGCACGTGGGTTTTCGGGAAGTGATCCCAGGAAGGGAAGGCAGCCACGAGGGGGTGTGTAGAACAGTCAAGAAATGGCCCTGTACCCAAGGGAACCTGAGTGACGGTGCAAAAGAGCTTCTACCCAAAGGCAAGGGAGTGGGGCCATTTAAAAACATGTTTTATATGTATTTAAAAACAAAAGCAAACTGGCACGGTAAAGGAGTGAAAAATAAGTGAATACAAGTTTTAAAACAAGATAAAATACCAGGGAACCCCCTCCACCACATCATCCCCCCTCCACCTTCCCCTCTGGCAACCTCAGTCTTGCTGTCAGAGTTCAAAGGCTTACATTTTACTCGATCAGTTCATTTGCATTGTTTCTTCATATTCCCAATGTGGGTGAAATCATCCAGTGTTATTCTCCATCTGACTTTCTTCTGACTCAGCAAAATACCTTCACGTTCCCTCCATATCGTTTTGAACAGTCGGAGTCCACCTTCTTAGGACAGAGTGGGATTCCCGTGTGTACACGGGCCAGAGCCTCCTTAGCCTTCATCTCTCGGTGGATGTTACTTTGCCTCTGTCGCTGGACTGTCCTGCTGGTGCTGTGATCAATCTAGGAACGTGTGCGTCTTGGCGAGCTCTTGTTTTCACATTCTGCAGAGAGACAAGCAGAAGTGGACTCGCTGGATCCTGTGGTAGCTCAGTTTTTAATTTTTTGAGAAATCTCCATGCCGTTTTCCAAAGTGACCACACCAAACTGTACTCCCACCAGCAGGGCAGGAGGATTCGTTTTTCTCCCCACCATCACCAGCACCTGTTTTTCTTTTCCTTCTGATACTGGCCATTCTCACTGAAGGAAGGTGGCATCTCACTGTGGGCTTTAATTTGCATCGGTCTTTAGCCACCAATTCCCTTCAGTCATTGCTAGAGGGTGGCTTCCAGGAAGGGTTCATTCCCTGTCCTTCCATCCCGCTGTGCAGGTCCCAAGGGACTTGGGGCCAGACCGCCCTGAGCAGGGAAATGCTGTGCCGAATTGGAAGGTGACCAGTGAATCCCCTGGGCTTGCGAGAACAAGGGGAGTGGGTAGGGTACCCTCCTTGTGATGGGGCTGCAGGACTTAGAGCCTATTGATGGGCGTGCGGTTACCAGATGGAAGGGGAGGGTCACGGTGATGCCTGGGTTCCTGCACACACAGTGGAGACCCAGGGGGTGTCCACAACGTGAAGCCTGCAGCAGAGGCCCAGCGTAGTGGCCTCGCCACGTAACAAACAGTCCAGCAGTGAGCAGCTGGGTTTAGGAGAGCAGCTACCAAGAAGCACCCGGTCACCTCTGTCCACTGGTTCCCCTTTGTGTTTTCACCCATTGGCCCCAAGGTATCACTCCAACCCCCCGCTTGGCTTCTGCAGTCCAGGCAGGACCGCGGCAAAGAGCTCGAAGGGACAGGAGGCGAGCGTCAGCTGCTTACGCCCTCCCCCTTAAAGAGCTTACAGAAAGCCCCCCTTCACAGGAACAGAATCCAGAGAGGAGCTTCCCTGGCATCTCAGGGACCAAGATGGCAGCTTTGGCCCAGACGGCTGCAAGGCAGGCTGGGAAATGTCGCTTGGGCTGAAGGTGAGGCTGTCCTGAGCCAAGCTGGGGTTGGGTTAGTGACGAAGAAAGGAGTGGGAAAGAGTGATGGGGACAGAGGCTAGTGTCTGTCTAGTGCCCGTGAGTCTGCAGGACCAAACCAGCTGATCCTGATCCTCAAATGTCTGCGTGTGTTTGGCCAGCTGTCCCTGGCAGAGCAGCCCGTGCCACCTCCACTCAGAGACCTGATGGAGAGCTTCCGAGCGCGATGCCAGACTTCCGCACGCGCTTCGTGGGGGCCCTGGGATTGGGGTGTGCACGCCTTCCAGCGGGTCTTCCAGCGGGTCTGAGGCGTCCCCAGGTGGAATGAGTTACTGACCTCACGCAAAAGCCATCGCTTAGCCAGCAACAGAGCGGGCTTATCTGGAAACAACAGAAAAGAAGGCTGATTGGAGAGTGTGTGCGTGGAGAGACCTACAAGTGTCTCCCTGAATCAACAGCAGACCCCAAACTCTCCACGGTGGAGGCTGAGCACGGCCCGTCCCCGAGTCCGCTCCGATTTGTAAGACAGGTTATCAGCGCCTGGGGGCCTTAGCAAAGGGATTCAAGGGGCTGTGTTTTATGAAGCCTCCCCGCAACAGTGCTGTACTGAGGGGTGGCGTTTGTCTCAGCTTGTCCGAGCCTCTTTGCTGAAGTGACTCCAGTGCACCTGGGGGTGTGGGTTGGGTTTCTCCCCCCACCCACCCCCAGTGAGCTGGCATCTGCGGGACCCTCACGGACCCAGGTGGACTCCGACGTTAGGGCGGGGGTGGGGTTGATGCTTTTGGAACACAGGAGGCCGGTGTGAGCAGGCGTGCAACCAAATCCCCGGGTGTGGGGGCTCATGATGGGACCGCGGTGCCCTCAGGCCACAGGAATGGTGACAGCAGCCGCCCACATGTGCCCCCTGGAGGACAGAGCGGAAGCCTCATTCTCTGCGCTGACAGGAGTCAGTGAAGAAGCACAAGAAATAGGACTGAGAGTGCATCGGTGACACCCACAGCCTGCAGGCGTGTGACTGATGCACTGTCTTCTCTGTTCATGTTGCAAAATGCCGGGTGAGCTGACCAGATGGATTCAGGACTCCCTGCAGGTCACGGGCACGCCGTAGTTCTAAGAATTCTGCTTTACAATCTCTGGTTTTGAAGCCTATTGGAAAGCAAAGATCTAAAGATTTAAAAGCAGAATTCATGGTGAAGATTGTCACATTGACCAGAAAAGAACACTATTCTCATGTTTCTCATGTCAAGCTTTGATAGATCAAATATTAAAGAGGAAAACCATTTAAATTTAAATTTCCCTTGTAATTCAAGATGCAGTGGCAGAATGAATAAGCAGACAAGAGAAGGCTTACAAATCACCAGCTGCTTTGGGCTCTTGCATAATCTCTACAACTTACAGAAATGAGGCCCTTTGAACATTAAAATAGCATTGTGTAAATGTCCATTTTGAGATAAATTCAGACATGTTAAACTCACGTGCATGAAGATTTAACTCTTTCTCGAAAGAATGTTCTTTGAGAACCAGTAGCTCCAGCTGTACTACACTATTCACTGCAAAGTAATGCATCAGAAACATATCCCAGAAACAGTATCACAGCTACCAAAGACTGACCGGCTCCAATAACATCAGCACTTGCAGAAAAAGCCTTCTCAGAATGAAAGATGATCAGGAATGATTGCAATCTTGCATTTGCCAAAAGCAGCTTTCCATTATATCAATTGAAAATGAGTTGCTAAAACTATCAGTGTGGATTCCCTAATAAATGAATTTGCAGAGAAGGCAGCCAGGAAAATGATCACTTCCATTAATATTTGCTGTATGATGTAAAGTGTGAACTCAAGGTATTATTTTTGCATTCTGTAAATCTGTGTTGTTACTGACGTATCACTGCTGTCCCTAGTTTTATTATAATGTATGTATCGTAAAATAATCTAAAGGGAAAAAGTCGCACAATTAATACTTTTAACTGCAATCCACCTGCTTTTGGAACAAAGGGCCCCTTTTTTTGTTTTCTGCTGGGCCCCACAAATTATACAGTCAAGTGACAGCCATGCAAGTGAAAAGCTCTGCATAAACTGTGGTGTGCTGTCCATAACGCTTTCTAACTAAGAACTCTTCCCTCCAGAGAGTCTACCAGCCCATTACTGTGGATGTGGCTTTCCAAGGTCGTGGATGCAAATCCAGCTCTGCAGCTGTGTCCTCAGGGGAGCCTCGCTGGCCCTTTCCCTGAGGCGGTGGGTGGGAGGGGTGGCGGGGGTGGGGGGTGGTGCGGGAAGAGCCAGCGGACAAGCCTCCCTCAGCTCCTGCCCAGGGTCCCGAACAGAGTCTCTCCATCTCTCCCGCCCTACCCAGCAGGGTTCAGAGCACAGCAGAACGGTCATCACCTGGGAGCTCCTCGCAAATGCAGACTCTTTTTAAAACAGCAGTATTTATTATGTCTTCTGTTCGCCACATTCTGTTCCCTGTGGGACAGTGAGATTGCATCTCAGTCCGTGTTTCACTGCACCGCCTCCCCAGAGTCCCAGTGTCTGCATGATCTGGAGCCCACCCCAGACCTGCCGGGGCTGACTCCGCTTTTTCCCAGTGATCCAGGAGATGTTAGATGGTTGCCTAAGACGCCGGGTCCTAGGGAAACTGCTTCTGGAAACTTGTCCTAGTGCTTTGTCCCTTTTAGTCCTAATCGTGCTATTAAAAGTCTGTCCACTAGAGGCCACCAGAGCCGCTTGGAGCCACCCATTTGCCAACCAGGAGCTTGGGGAGAGGAAAACAAATGTCAGGAAAATCAGTTCCTCTACCCCACCTCCCATTTCCCCCCAAGTATGTTTAATGGCCGCTGGGCAAAACGAGGGTGGGGGTCTCCAGCCACCTCCGTGGTGAGCCCTTACAAAGGAGCCCCCGTCCCCTTAGGGCCCCCGGCGCTTCTCTCCCCAGGCTGTGACTGCTGAAGGCAGAGCAGGAGACCCACAGAGCCAGGGCGTCTGGCCAGGCCCTGTGATGGTCTGAGGGTCTCGGCAGCGGACATGCTTTAGTGGCTCCACACAGATTAGAGAGAGGACAGCAAGTAACCTTTCTGGTCCCCCTTCCAATAGCTGTTAGTGAGTCTTTTCTTGGTTGAATTAGGTGTTTAGTTATTCGAATAAGATCCTAGTCTGCTCGGGGAAACCCTAAAAGAATGTGGAATCATGTGTGGCCCCTGGCTGGACAGTGACAAGATCACCTGAGGAGAGAGGTGACTTGAAGGCCATCGTGAGTGCCAGCAGCAGTGCACGTCACTCCGTGGGAAGCCAGTTGTCGTGCACACTCCTTGCCACGACTGTTGGAGTCAGGAGTTACCCCCATGTTACATATGGGGAAACTGAGTCTGCCTGCTGCTGACGGCTAGCAGAGGACAGGCTGGGTTTGAACTCAGGCTGTCTGTGTGTTAGTTTGGACAGTGCTGGCTGCTGCAACCAATAAACCCTAGATTTCAGTAGCTTAACCAATAGAAGAAGGTCATTTCTGTTCATGAAGTGACCTCTCTGGGCCCCTGGTGGTTGGGTCTTCCTCACACACCTTCTCTTTGGATCTCGAGGGAGGTCAGTTTGCAAACCAGGGAATCTGAACTCATAGGACTTGATGGTGGTGATGGTGATAGTGGTGATGATGGTGGTGATGATGGTGGTGATGGTGGTGGTGGTGATGATGGTGGTGAAGATGATGGTGATGGTAGTGATGGTGATGATGGTGGTGGTGGTGATGGTGATGGTGGTGATGGTGATGATGGTGATGATGATGGTGGTGGTGATGGTGGTGATGATGGTGATGATGGTGGTGAAGATGATGGTGATGGTAGTGATGGTGATGATGATGGTGGTGGTGATGGTGGTGATGGTGTGGTGGTGGTGATGGTGATGGTGGTGATGGTGATGATGGTGATGATGATGGTGGTGGTGATGGTGGTGATGATGATGGTGGTGGTGATGATGGTGGTGATGCTGGTAATGATGGTGATGATGTTGATAGTGATGATGGTGGTGGCGGTGATGATAATGATGGTGGCAGTGGAGACCGATAACGGGTTACTCTAGGATGAAATAATGCTGTACTCAACACTGGGACCTATGTTTGACTGGGGGACCTGGGGCCCCAGACCAATGAGGACCCTCCTTAGTGGCCTTATCTACACATTTCATTCTGCACAGAAACATTTTTGTACACACACTGTGGCATAACAGATTATGGAGTCCTCTTCAATTTGATGCTTTTGCTCATTGCATTTTGCCTGCTCTTTGTTGCTTAGCAACACTGACTCCTGTTTCATTTGTCTTTATTTTTATTCCACTAAAGAAAAACTCTTCCAACTTACCTTCTTAATTCACTAAACAGACTCTAAGAAGGACCCAAACCTTTAGCAAAGGAGAAAATCAGAGCCCTGCTCCCAGCCATTTGCCTCTGTTGATGAAATGTTTTCTGTTCTGACAACGCACTTTTGTGGAAGTGTGACGATGAGTGAGGCCTGGCCGAGAGGCCAAGAATTTGAACTTGACACTTCTTCTTATGACATTAGGCTGCTCACTTCGCTTCCTGGGAGTTCCCATTCTACGATAGTTTTGAAATGGCTGCAAATTCCTCATCACACATCACATGAGTCTGGGCAGGTTCCCATGTGGATAATTTTGGGCATTTGATGGAAATAATGCTAACGTCTGAGGCTGGGCCCGAAGAGATGCACAGCTTCTGCTTTTACCCTCCACGCAAGCCAGTGTCCACGGAAGAAACCTGACTGCTCAGCCCGCCATGCTGGGAGGAAGCCCACACAGCCACGTGGAGAGACAGAGGCCAACCTAGAGGAGGAGGAGGGCCCACTTCACACGGGGGAAGCCTTCGGGGACCTTCTGTCCCTGCTCAGCCACCAGCAGAGGCCCACTGAGCAGATGACCCCAGCCGACACCACGGGGATCCAGAGCCGCACCGCTGATGCCTGCCCACTCCCTGGAACCGCCAGCAAGCAGCAGTGTAAGGCACTGAATCGGTGCCGTTGTGACAGTTTGGCTTTAGATAACCGATTCTCGTGAAACAGGCCTTTCCCCTCCCCCAGGGGCCACTTTGGGACAAGATGGGGTTGGGGAGGGCTTACTATTCTCCCTATTGAATAACTTCCAAATCTTCCAAAGTCCCTCACGGTCTAGCTCTCTCCTGTCTTCTGGGTAATGACTTCTTACCAGTTTTGCCCTCATCACCCCAGACTTCAGCCTGCACTTCACCCTCCATGCCTGGGCATCCATGCCCCATGCAGGAGCGCCCTTCTTTGCTCTGTTCCTTCTTTGACCTAGCTCACATGATGCCCTTCTCGGCGGCCCCAGGCCCCCCCGGATGCCACAGCCTTCCTGTGTGTTCTGCCCTGAAGTGGCAGCCTCCTCGGGTCCTGGCGTCTCTCCAAGCAGACACTAAGTGCTGAGACCAGGTCAGACACCCTTCCCCTTGGCTCCGGAACAGGAGGGATGTGCTCTGAGGCTGGCAGCTTGCGGGCCCTGCTCCGACAAGCTGATTGAGACTAGCCGCCAGTGTGTATTTTCTCCAGGAAAAGAACTGCGATTCAACTAATTCCTGCACTACTTTAGGTCGTGCACAGTCGCCTTCCCAAAGCAAGCCTCGAGAGCGCCCCTGTGCCCTCTGCCTCCTTCCAGAAGTTTGGTGGCACGTCCAGACAAGTTGTGCCGACTGTGACTGAGCCTCCGCTGCAGGGACAGCAGGGACTGTCCGCAGCAGCTCCCTGGGATTTGTGAGGAACGAGGAAGGAGATCGCCTCTAGATTGCACCCACACCGACCCGGAGAGCCCGCCCGCCCGCCTGCGGGACGCCCACCTGGCTGCTGGCAGGGCTGCTGCTCAGCCAGGCAGGGGGCTGCGAGTGGGGGCGGATTGAATGGGGCGAGTTCAGCTCGCGGGCGGTGGGGGCGCTGAGTGCTGCCTGCCGGTGCTCGCCTATTGTTTCCTGCTGAAGTGAACATGCACTTCTCCCTCCCACCCTCTGCGCCTGTCAGGACAGCAGGGACAAGTGACTGAGAGCCCACCAGGTGGAGGAGGGAAGAGCGCTGGTGACAGAGGAGCCTGCACCGTGGGGGCGGGGGTGTTGAAAAGACACTCTTTGGATCTTCCTGGGACCACGTGAGCTTGTTGGGCTCGAGACCTAGGTGTGGGGAGGCGTGACACTGGGGTCCGGCCAAGCTGGAGCAGGGTCCCCTTGGAGTCTGACTCCCCATCCATAACCTGGGATAATGCCCCTTCAGTGTCATGTGGGCTTCGGGAGACACAGGGAGGTAGCCATTCAGTAAGGACTGGTGGCCACTGCTGGCATGACGGGAGGGGCCTGGGACCCACTGTCCCCTGTCCCGCGGTTTATCTCATGGACCCTCCCAGCATCCCAGAGCGTGCAGGTGTGCTGAGCCTGTGCTGACAGAGGCCTCGGCAGGCGTTCCCTGATTAGCAGCGCTTCTCGGGGCTTCTAGAGGTCACGGGGCAGTAAGCTCTGCACACCCACCCGAGGATGCTCTCCGTTCACCGCTGCCGCCAGCGGACCTGGCTGCAGTGAACAGACACGAGGAGCCGTGGTCTCTCACCAAGAGAGAGGAGCTCATCTGAAAAGGCCACCTTCCCTCTGAGCCCAGCTGTAGGACATTCTAGAAAAGGCTAAACCATAGGGACAGAACAAAGCATGTCTGCTGAGGTGAGGGCTATGTGAGAAGACCGCTAGGCAGAGCTCAGAGGATTTGGGGGTCGGCAAAACTACAGGCGTCCCCGCTTTCTGCGGGGGTGTGTTCCAAGATCTCGAGGTGCCTGAAACCGTGGGCAGAACCAAGCCTGTGTGAGCTATGATTTTCCTGCCCATGTGGACTTCTGACACATGGATTTCTAAACCAGGCACAGGAGAAGACTAACAAGAACTAATAATAAAGTAGAGCAATTATGAAATACTTAGCAAAAGTTATGTGAGTGTTCTCTCTCTCTCTCCCTCTCTCTCTCTCTGTCTCTCTCCCTCTCTCTCTCCTCTCTCTCTGTCTCTGTCTCTGTCTCTGTCTCTCTCTTCTCTCTCTCTCTCTCTCTCTCTCTCTCTCTCCTCTCTCTCTGTCTCTGTCTCTGTCTCCTCTCTCTCTCTGTTTCTCTCTCTCTCTCTCTCTGTCTCTCTGTCTCCCTCTCTCTCCTCTCTCTCTGTCTCTGTCTCTGTCTCCTCTCTCTCTCTGTCTCTCTCTCTCTGTCTCTCTGTCTCTCTCTCTCTCTGTCTCTTTCTCTGTCTCTCTCTCTCTCTCCTCTCTCTCTCTCTCTCTCTCCT